>JAZKJV010008606.1:0-265557 GCA_037367405.1 Ottelia alismoides | reverse complement strand
TCTATTCTGAGAGAAATGTTGTTTTTCCTCGCATGCATGTATCTCGGAACTCTGAATTGAATAAAGGAAAAGGTTTAGTTTATTCTGATTCCACTGTGATGAATGATGTTTGTGAGGATCCAGTCATCGAACCGTCTAGGCCTATTCCTAGTCCTTCATCTGAGAAGGACCCTGTGATCCCCTTTCCTAGAGCCCTTGAGTTAGGGAAAGGGAAGAAAAAAGAAAAAGACCCAAAAAAGAGAGAGCAGGAGGAGTTCAGCCAGAGCATGATAGACCGATTTCACATCCAGCTGACCCTCAATGAGGCTTTGCAGCACATTCCTCTTCTTCAGCGATCCCTAAGAGATAGGACCACAATCAGGAGGAAGAAGAGGAACAAGACCGCAGAAATTCATGTGCTAACAAAAGCCACGTGTTACGCGATCCAGAACCATCTGCCGACTAAGAGGCCAGATTTAGGGGCCCCTTATGTCAGATGTCAGATTAGTGAGCAGATGTTCGACCGTACTCTCTTAGATAGCGGATCGTCGATCAACCTTCTTCCGGCAGCCCTTCTCGACCACTTAGAGTTGGGCACTCTTGTACAGAGCAGGACATACCTTCAGTTTGCTGATCGGTCTGTCAAGAGGCCAAAGGGGTTGTTGCGAGACGTTGTCGTCACGATTCAGGGTCTGCAATTCCCCGTGGACTTCGTAGTGCTGGACATGGAGACCCCTGACTCGTTGACCGATTCCCCCATCATCCTCGGTCGCCCATTCTTGGCCACAGCCAAGGCGGTGACTGACCATGACAGTGGGAAGGTATACTTTCGCGTCCAGGGCGAGAGTATACAAATAGAGACGGTTAAGGACCACAGAGCCAGATCTAGATCCCGCTCACATGGGAGTACAGACTCAGAGCAGCTGACAGACGCAGAGCCAGACATCCACCAGGACTGTGATTTTGTGATCACAGATGATGAGGCAGCTTGGGCAGATCCTGCAGCACAGACTATCCTCTCATATTCAGATACATCTGATGCAGAGATGATAGCAGAGGATAGTCTGGAGAGCACAGCCCTGGTTCAGGATACTATTGAGTCAGCAGAGTCAGATCTTGATCGCGACACGATTTCCAGTGATGGTGGTACTGAGGCCACCCTGCTTTATGGTGGTGCTGATACCACCTTGTTCTCCGGTGGTACTGATGCCACCGAGTCTGATATAGATCCCTCGGATTCAGAATCTGATTGGGCAGATTGTAATGATCAGATGTCAGATCTGGGTCCACCTGAGCCTTTAGATGAGGAGGAGGTAGAGGCAGAGCAGAACAGAGACAATGTAGAGGACCCGCCTTCTCCAGATCCAGTTTGTGAGAGTTCATTATCATTTTCCCAGGCAAATTTGGCAGAATTATCCGCATACACACATCTTCTTAAGAAGCCAGATTTGCCAGCACCTAGCTGTCCAGAGCTAAAGCCGCTCCCTACTTCGCTGAAGTATCGATTCCTTGCGGGAGAGTCTGAGATGTACCCAGTCATCATCTCTGCAGATCTGACTGGAGAACAAGAATCCCGTCTGATGGAGGTTCTTGAAAAGAACCGCAAGGCAATTGGATGGAGCGTAGCAGATCTCCATGGGATTAGTCCCTCGTTGTGCTCCCACCATATCTATCTCGAGGAAGGGGCAAAGTCGTCGCGTGAGTTCCAGCGGCGACTGAACCCCAACCTAAGAGAGGTTGTCATGAAGGAAATATCAAAATGGTGGAGTGCAGATTTTATTTATCCCATTTCCGACTCCAAGTGGGTGAGCCCCTTGCATGTGGTGCCCAAGAAGACGGGCATCACGACTGTGATCAGTGAGTCGGGAGAGGAGATCGCTACACGAGTACCCACCTCTTGGCGGGTCTGCGTTGACTACAGGAGACTCAACCAGGCCACCAAGAAGGACCATTTCCCCCTGCCCTTTATAGATCAGATCATTGAGAGACTGGCAGGGAAGAGCCATTATTGCTTCTTAGATGGGTACTGATAACAGGTCTGAACACTAGGGAATGAGGTACAAAAATCAGGTCGTTGTGACCCAAGCAATCAGACCACGTATATCAAGAAAAATAACCACTCAGAAAATATCAAATCAATCAAAACACAAGAAGGAGCGGTCTGCTATAGGATTAACCTGGTATAGCTCCCAGGGTCGAACACAAGGAGCACAGATTGGCCTTGCGGCCTACGATGTAGTCAGGAATCCAAAAAGTCTTTTTTTTTTTTTGTTTTTATATTTTTTAGATTTTTTAAAGGATGAGAAAATGGAATAAAATGAATGCAATGCGACTTCAACAATTTATACAACACACAAGAAATGATGCAAAAATTCCAGAAAATTGGTTTTTATGTTTTAAATGTGAATTTTTGGAATTTTTCTAATGAATAAAATATTTATTAAAAATTAAACAAGGCAAGAAACAATGGGTACTGTCCAGCAAGGTTAGAAACTCAAAAATAAAATATTTAAGAGCTTCAAACAACCCTGGAGGTAATTTTCCTATAATCTATGAAGAACAAGGAAAATTTAGGCACCCTAATTATTGTTTTTGGATTTTTAATTTATTTATTAGAATTTTTATGAGTTTTTAGGGGTTTTTCACTTTTTAGGGTTTTTATGTGATGAAAAATAGCCAAAATTGGCTAGAAGATCAAGCAACAAGCAAATAACAGTACCTAATTTTTTTGGAATTTTTGGTGGAGTTTTTATAATTTTTTTGGTATTTTTAAAGTCAAACAGTAGCAAAAATAGGGGTTTTTGATTTTTTAAAAATAATAAATGAAATCCAAAATGTCTCCAAAAATCATAGAAATTCCTACACCATGGCAGGAGCCATGTGTCAAAATTTCATTGGATTTGGAGGTCGTTTGATATTTTATTCAAAAATAAAGGTGGGGCACTGTGCACAGGGACCTATGTGCAAATACCCAAAAGTTCTGGGGCCTTGGTGCAAAATACCCAGCAAGTCACGCGCTTCGCACGTGGCTGGGGCACACAGGGACCATATTGCAAGAAAAACCAAGTCCTAGGGGTTTTTGATAACACGTATCAAAACCCCAGGGGCAAGGTTGCAAAAAGAAAAAAAAACCAAGAAATAACGCACATGCGCATATAAAAGTGTTCACAGGGGTATAAATGCAATTTCACAAAAATATTCTTTCAATTCATAACATTCAGAACTACAAGGGATCTCATGCAAATAACCCAACAAAACACGTGCTAAAGCACGTGGATCTCTACTGGCAGGGGTATAAGTGCAATTAAAATTAAGCGCGAGGTCCTTGATGCAAATAACCCAGAAAATAAACAACTAGAATTCAAAATTACAGGACTTAAACGAAATAAAACAAACAGAGGGGGGCCTATGATATTTACCCCTTTATTAATAGCGACGGCCCAGATGATGACGCGTGGATGATCGGACGGCGGAGAACAAACGCGCCTTCGACTAATAAAGCGCTGGCCTGATCTGACGGCTGGTGTGCGTCCACGTGGTTGATCGGACGGTGCAGATGCGACGTGGCTCTTCGAAGGAAACCAAGCCCAGATCGGATGGTCGAGGTGCATCCACGTGTATGATCGAACGGCTGAGAGATGTCGTGGCTTAACCTCACTGCTCAACGGCCCAGATGAGATCTCAGATAGATCAACGGCTACTGCTCCTCCAAGGATGGACGCTCAGGATTAGATCTGGAGCGAGGACCTCATCGGACGGCTCTGGAAGGTGGAGGAAGAACTCGACGCCGGCGAAGTTCGCCGACGTCCTGCGTGTACTCCGGTCCTCCTCAGCAGCGCCTGAAGGTCGGAGAAGATTCCTGGTGACTACCCGCAGCTGCTGGTGATGGCCAAGGGTCCAACCGAACCCTGGAGGGGCTCCGGCGAGACCTGGCTGCTCGAAGCTCCTGGCTGAACTGGGAAGGAGGCTCAGACACCTCCTTTGGACCTGAAAAATAGTCAAGAAGCTTCGCGGGTCGAGGGCAAAGTGCCTCGACCCGGTTAGGTGGCGTGAAGATGGACAGTGCGGCGTGGCGAATGAGCTCCGGTGAAGCGACGGCGAGGGAACTCGACTCCCAGATCCTGTGCGATCTGGGTTGAGTGAAGGTGCGTAGAAGGTGCGTGAGGAGGTTGCGAAGGTGCTGATCGGGTCGGATTGGAAGATGGGTGATCGGAGTGGCCGGAATCGGAGATGTACGTCGGAGGGTAGATTTGGGCGTAATCGAAAATTATG
Source organism: Ottelia alismoides (assembly GCA_037367405.1). NCBI lineage: Eukaryota > Viridiplantae > Streptophyta > Magnoliopsida > Alismatales > Hydrocharitaceae > Ottelia > Ottelia alismoides. The sequence continues at coordinate 261,306 of JAZKJV010008606.1, read as the reverse complement.
CTAAATGGAAGGTCGAATCGGGTACCTGATGGATGCTGGAGACTGTGCTGGAGATGGGCTATCTCCGGGTCGTAGCTTCGAAGGGCGTCAAGGCCTGAAGCTCGGTGCTCGACGCGGCGGCGGAGCAAGGACGGCGAGGTTACGCCGGATCAGAGGATACGCCTTCTCGCCTCACTGCTACAAAGGCAACGGCTTGCTGTCACTCTTGCGAGGCCAATGGAGGTCACGGGGAAGAAGGAGAGGGTCCAAAGATGCGGCGCGGAGGCGGCGGAGGGGAAGGATATATAGCGTGACCGGGCGACTAGGGTTGAGGCTCGACGGCTAAGGAAAGCGTCGATTTGATGGCTGAAGATCCGGCGAGGGAGAGGGATGTGCGGCGAAGAATATGGGCGCGGGGGTTGAGTGGAAGACAGGCTGGACGCGCGTGGATAAATCGGGGAAGAAGGGCGCGGCGCGCGTTGGCCAGAAAAGGAAGGAGGCGCGGGGGAGTTGACTGGGGTCAACATTCCCCCGTGGCCCAATCAGGAGCGGCCACGTGTGGGCGATTTTTGTTTTATTTTTTTAGGGTAGAAATAGGTCGAATTAGGAAAAACTTAAACATGAAATATTTTTCTTTTATTTTTTTCTATTTTTTGGTGATTTTTATTTAATTTTTGGAAATAAAAATAGGTTAGCTCTATATATAGGTATATGTACACTACATGGATTTTTATTTTTTTATTTTTTATTTGTTATTTTTATGTGTTTTTATGCCCATTTTGTATTTTATTTATTTACAACATAAAATATGGAATAAAAGAATATTTTTATTTGATTTTTATCACTTATATACAAGTGTGAAATAAATGGATATATACATTAATATACATGGTATTAATACAATGTATTTTTGTATTTTTGATTTTGTGATTTTTATTTGATTTTTGTTTTGTTTCTTTTTATTTATTTTATTTACAAAATAATCCATAGAATATTCACAAAAAGTTTAGAAAATAAATGAATTCATTTATAGGGTTAAATAAATGCAAGAGCGTGGTTTATACACATGGTGAAAGGGTCTTTTTGACTTTTTGATTTTTTTATCTTTTTATTTTGTTTTTAATAGAATATACACACAATATGTACAAGTATATTTTTGGGTGAGGAAAATATAAAGTTTTATGTATTTACAAATATATACACATGAGCTCCTATCTCCCTCTACTTTGGCTTTTATGCGGTCAGGCCCATGCTGAGCCCTCCCTTGGGTTAGGTTGCTCAATATTTATTCTAAATATTTCCCTCTTTTTCTTTTTGCTCTTTATTCTTTTATTTTGTGCACAAAAACATGCTAATTATAGGTTTTTACACAATGCATGCTTTTGGTAATTATTTGTATTTACACGTATCTACATGTATTTGAAAAGGTTTTTGTAGCTAAAATAGAAGAATAAAGAGTGATGAATGGGTATTCATCACCCCCTATGCTTTAACTTTGCTAGTCCCTTAGCAAACACTTATTTGAAAAAGAAGTGAAAAAGAAAGAAAAAGAAAAAGAAAAAGAGGATGTACATGGATCAAAGTTGACTTATCGAATTTTGCCTTCATTAACTTGAAATATGGAGCTCGATCAGATCTTTGGATTATTAATGTGTCGGAACCTTATTTGGACTTAAGCCTAAAACTCAACAGCCTCCAAGTTCCACCAATCTATGGGCAAGACTCCTCAATAAACCAGATCAGAACAAGTCTACATACACAAACTCTAATGACCATGAATCTTTCCTTGCGGTGTAAGTGATATGTGGCTCCCCACCTCAGAAGTGACAAAGAAACAACCTCCCTCAACCTGGTAACTCTAATGCCTCAGTCTAGCAACTCTTTCCTCGAGAAGCGGGGTATTCCCTTCTAAGTTCAAGTGCAACCGGCTCAAGAAGAGGGGGTAGAAGTATAGAGTTTTGGAAGCTTAGCCAGTGTAGCTAAGTCTCCCGCTGCAAGCTTCATGAGATGTAACATGATACCATAAGCTTTTGCTTTTCACTCCGGTGGGGTTATTAAATTTTCAATCCGACCCACCATTTTTTTGGAGTTCTTTTTGTATTTTTGCATTTTTTTTTTTTCAACAACTTCTGTACAACATATCTACATGGTGCAGCATATATAAGAAATTTCCCCTTGAGCCAGTAGACTATCCCTCTTTTGAAGCTTTATTGCAACCCACAGCTTCTGTCTTTAGCTTTCAACACCACTAGACCAAGTTGAGGTGCACTTCCTTCACTATGAGAAGAAGAGAGGTTCCGCCTAGAAGTACTACCCTCATATGCTACCCCAAGCCAAAGGAAACTGCCTCCTCACCACCTCATCCATGGAGAGCCATGTGTAAAGTGCAGGTGCAAGTTAAGCCATTGTCTCTGAGAGTCATGCGTGTGTTGTTAAGTGCTCTACTTAGGCTCATCAAGATGACATATGCTCATAGCCTAGTGGACTCAAAGAATTAAGTCCTTATGGACCTGAAAAGCCTTAACCCTAAGTCCTACAAGGTTCCTCTTAAAGTTAAGTGAATTAAGACCCTTTCAAGCTCCATTTCTCAATTTAATTCCAGGCTTAGTTTACATGTCAACTCTCATCCAGGAAAAACTATATACATATATGTACACAAGATGCTATTTACAAATATTTTACAATCATGCAAAAATTTTGAAAAATGTTTTGAAATCATGAATGAATGATGCATGAAGTGCAGGTTTTGCAAAAAGATATTTACAAACATTTACACAAGATTTTTGCAAACTTTTGATTTTCAAAACATTTTGAAAAATTTTGTACTATATACATAATTTTGATACAAAAATATTTACACAAGCTTTACACAAAAGATTTTTGAAATCATTTTTACAAAAATACTTTATACACTAGCTATGTATGTGCACAAATAAAAGATGTTTATGTACATGAAAAATTTTTAATTTTTTGTGATTTTTAGCCATTTTATTTATTAACACACTCACACAAAGTACGAGTTATGGCTAAAGTATATACACACCCCCCTATACTTAGCTCGAACGATGTCCTCAGAGTGATCAAGAGCGATGAAGAAGACATAACTCGTGCTTAGTAAAAGGGAAGTGAAAAGGAATGGCTAAGTACAGGAACGAATAAATGAATAGATTGAGAGGAACTCGGTGATCTCCCCCTATACTTAGGATTAACTAATCCTAAGTATAGAAAGCTGTACATGAAGGGAAAGCCGAGTGAAGAAGATACAGAGTCTGCCCCCCCTATACTTAGGGTAAAATATCCCTAAGTATAGGCAGCAAAAACAAGAGCAGAAAGAATGAAAAGAATACTCGCAGGTCCGACATCCCCCCTATACTTAGGGTAAAGTACACCCTAAGTATAGCATAATCATAAGATGAGAAATGGGATGTGGGACTAAAGAATAGAATGATATGGACAACTGGATCTATACAGGCGGAGGAACAGTGAAAATCAGGCGTGAGATGTAAAAGATGTGAGTCAAGAGACCACATCTCACGCAAAATGAATAGCGGCAATGATAACGTCCCGCGGCTCATGATCTAGAAATGGTTTGAGCCGCTGGCCGTTCACTCGGAAGGTACTCTCAGAAGATAACTCAGATATATCAATACTACCGTTATCGTGTACCTTTCTCACCAAGTAGGGTCCTTTCCATTTGCTCTGTAGCTTCCCTGGAAATAATCTAAGCCTTGCATCAAACAGCCATACTTTCTGTCCAATTTCAAATGTTTGTGGCTGATATGAGAATCATGCCACTCTTTGACTTTCTCCTTATAATGTAGGCTGTTTGAGAATGCTGCATCTCTAAGCTCTTCCAAGGCGGCTAACTCTGCCCTTCTCTGGTCTCCTATACCATTTGGATCCATCAATATGTCTGTAACTGCCCAGAGTGACTTGTGCCTCAGCTCAACTGGTAGGTGACAGGGCTTGCCATACACGAGGCGAAAGGGAGATGTACCCAATGGAGTCTTGAAAGACGTCCGATATGCCCACAAGACCGAGTCCAAAAGTTGTGACCAATTCTTTCGGTCAGGGCGGACGACTTTCTGCAAAATATTCTTGATCTCCCTATTCGACACTTCGGCTAGACCATTTGTCTGTGGATGATACGGTGTAGCAACACGATGGTCTATGCCGAACTCGGTAGCAAGTGCCTTCACCTGGTCGTTGAGGAAATGAGATCCCCCATCAGAAATAAGAACTCGTGGAACCCCGAACCGCGTGATGATGTTCTTCTTTAAAAATTTGCAAACTGTCTTTGCATCTGCGGCTCGGGCGGGGATAGCCTCAACCCAACGACTAACATAATCTACGGCCAACAGAATGTACTCAAATCCCTGACTCTTAGGGAATGGACCCATGAAATCGATGCCCCATGCGTCAAAAACCTCACAGAAGTGAATGGGCTGCATCGGCATCATATCACGCTGTCCACAAGTGCCCATCCTCTGACAGTCAGTACACCTCCTCACGAACTCATCAGAGTCCTTGAAGAGTGTAGGCCACCACAAGCCGGATTGGAGCACTTTCTGTGCCGTTCTCCTCCCAGAATGATGTCCTCCTGCCTCAAGCTTGTGGCAGTAAGTGAGGACACTATGATGTTCCTCCTGAGGAATACACCGACGCCAGATGCTATCCCCTCCTTCGTGGTAAAGGATGGGATCCTCCCAGTGGTAAGACTTGACCTTCGCAAGGAAGGTCTCAATCCTCTGCTTGGGCCAATCTTGTGGGACTTTCCCAGCAACGAGAAAGTTCACAATATCGGCATACCACGGGAGCGAGGCGATAGCAAGGATCGCCTCGTCTGGGAAGGTATCACAAATGGGATCAATCTGCTCAGAATCCTCAGGCTGCTCTAATCGGGATAAGTGGTCCGCCACCACATTCTTGACTCCAGGCTTATCCTTGATCTCAATGTCGAACTCCTGGAGTAGAAGGATCCATCTAGTAAGTCTGGCCTTGGCATCCTTCTTTGACATGAGGTACCTGATGGCGGTGTGATCTGTGTACAAGGTCACTCTAGATCCAATGATATACGATCTGAATTTATCTAGGGCAAACACTACTGCCAGCATCTCCTTTTCTGTGACTGTATAATTCCGCTGGGCGGAATCCAATGTGCGGCTAGCATAGTGTATGGCAAATGGTATTCCATCCCTCCTCTGTCCCAGCACTGCCCCTACGGCAAAATCAGAGGCGTCCGTCATGATCTCGAATGGGAGAGACCAATCGGGTGGCTGAAGGACAGGAGCCTCAATAACACATTGTTGGAGAGTCTCAAAGGACGAAAGACACTTGTCATCAACAAGGAACTCGGTGTCTTTTGTCAAGAGGTCAGTCAACGGTCGGGCAATCTTGCTGAAATCATGAATAAATCTCCTATAAAAACCAACGTGCCCCAGAAATGACCGTAACTGCTTCAAATTGGACGGCGGTGTGAGTTTTCTAATGACATCGACCTTGGCCGGATCAACCTCCATGCCTCTGTTGGAGATGATGTGGCCAAGCACCGTCCCTTGAGTCACCATGAAGTGACTCTTCTCCCAAGACAGAACTAAGCGGGTAGCAATGCATCGCTGGAGTACTCGGTCTAGGCAGTCAAGACAGGAATCGAAATCGTCGCCGTAAACCGAGAAGTCGTCCATGAAGACCTCCAAGCACTCCCCTACCATGTCCGAAAAGATTGACAGCATGCATCTCTGAAAAGTCGCAGGGGCGTTACATAGCCCGAATGGCATGCGTCGAAAGGCGTAAGTACCAAAGGGACAGGTAAAGGTGGTCTTCTCCTGATCCTCAGGAGCGATGGCCACTTGGTTGTAGCCCGAGTACCCATCCAGGAAGCAGTAATGGCTCTTCCCTGCCAGTCTCTCTATGATCTGGTCAATAAAAGGCAGGGGGAAATGGTCCTTCTTGGTGGCCTGGTTGAGTCTCCTGTAGTCAACACAGACCCGCCAAGAGGTGGGTACTCGTGTAGCAATCTCCTCTCCCGACTCACTGATCACAGTAGTGATGCCCGTCTTCTTGGGCACCACATGCAAAGGGCTAACCCACTTGGAGTCGGAAATGGGATAAATAAAATCTGCACTCCACCATTTTGATATTTCCTTCATAACAACCTCTCTTAGGTTGGGATTCAGTCGCCGCTGGAACTCACGCGACGGCTTCGCCCCTTCCTCGAGATAGATATGGTGGGAACACAATGAGGGACTAATCCCATGGAGATCTGCTACGCTCCATCCAATTGCCTTGCGGTTCTTTTCAAGAACCTCCATCAGACGGGATTCTTGCTCTCCAGTCAGATCTGCAGAGATGATGACTGGGTACATCTCAGACTCTCCCGCAAGGAATCTATACTTCAGCGAAGTAGGGAGCGGCTTTAGTTCTGGACAGCTGGGTGCTGGCAAATCTGGCTTCTGAAGAAGATGTGTGTATGCGGACAATTCTGCCAAATTTGCCTGGGAAAATGATAATGAACTCTCACAAACTGGATCTGGAGAAGGCGGGTCCTCTACATTGTCTCTGATCTGCTCTGCCTCTACCTCCTCCTCATCTATAGGCTCAGGTGGATCCAGATCTGGCATCTGATCATTACAATCTGCCCAATCAGACTCTGAATCCGAGGGATCTATATCAGACTCAGTGGCATCAGTACCACTGGAGAACAAGGTGGTATCAGCACCACCATAGAGCAGGGTGGCCTCAGTACCACCATCACTGAAAATCGTGTCGCGATCAAGATCCGACTCTGCTGACTCAATAGTATCCTGTACCAGGGCCGTGCTCTCCAGACTATCCTCTACTATCATCTCTGCATCAGCCGAATCTGAATATAAGAGGATGGTCTGTGCTACAGGATCTGCCCAAGCTGCCTCATCATCTGTGATCACAAAATCACAGTCCTGGTGGATGTCTGGCTCTGGGTCTGTCAGCTGCTCTGAATCTGTACTGCCATGTGAGCGGGATCTGGATCTGGCTCTGTGGTCCTTAACCGTCTCTATTTGTATACTCTCGCCCTGGACGCGAAAGTACACCTTCCCGCTATCATGGTCAGTCACCGCCTTGGCTGTGGCCAAGAACGGGCGACCGAGGATGATGGGGGAATCGGTCAACGAGTCAGGGGTCTCCATGTCCAGCACTACGAAGTCCACGGGGAATTGCAAACCCTGAATCGTGACGACAACGTCTCGTAACAACCCCTTTGGCCTCTTGACAGACCGATCAGCAAACTGAAGGTATGTCCTGCTCTGTCTAAGAGTGCCCAACTCTAAGTGGTCGAGAAGGGCTGCCGGAAGAAGGTTGATCGACGATCCGCTATCTAATAGAGTGCGGTCGAACCTCTGCTCACTAATCTGACATCTGACATACGGGGCCCCTAAATCTGGCCTCTTAGTCGGCAGATGGTTCTGGATCGCGTAACACGTGGCTTTTGTTAGCACATGAATTTCTGCGGTCTTGTTCCTCTTCGTCCTCCTGACTGTGGTCCTGTCTCTCAAGGACCGCTGAAGAAGAGGGATGTGCTGCAAAGCCTCGTTGAGGGTCAGCTGGATGTGAAATCGGTCTATCATGCTCTGGCTGAACTCCTCCTGCTCTCTCTTTTTTGGGTCTTTTTGTCTTTTCTTCCCCTTCCCTAACTCAAGGGCTCTAGGAAAGGGGATCACAGGGTCCTTCTCAGATGAAGGACTATGAATAGGCCTAGATGATTCAATGACCGGATCCTCACAAACATCATTCACAACAGTGGGATCAGAGTAAACTAAACCTTTTCCTTTATTCAAATCAGAGTTCCGAGATACATTCATCCGAGGAAAGACAACATTTCTATCAGAATAAATGTTGGTGGCATCAGTACCACCTCTAGCTGGCTCTGCATCCGGATGTCTTGCGGCCTCAGTACCGCTGGCTGGCTCGGCTCTGCTGGTGGCGTCAGTACCACCTCCTCTATGTGGTGAGATGGCGGCCTCAGTACCGCCGGGTGAATCAGCATCTCGGGTGGCATCAGTACCACCCTCATCAGGATGTGCGGCTTCAGTACCGCTCTTCTCTTCCTCATCTGGCGCTCTAGATGGATCCTCGTGATGTCGCTCAGATGAGGCGCCGCCTGCTGGTCTTCTACCGCTCCTAAGTGTGACAAAATCAGCATCAAATAAATCCGACGAGATAACATCAAATGAGTCACTAGAAGTGGTAGGCTCAGTGTGAACTACCTGCTCAGATTTCCTCTTCAAATTATTCGGGTTAGGCTCGATCTGTGCAGGGATGGCGGCCTTCCCTCTCATCAGGTCCCGCATCTCCTGGCGGAATTCGTCCATCTCCCGTCTAAATGTAGCCTGCTGCTCTGTGAAGAGGCGGGCTAGATCATCCATGGCGGGGCTCTCATGGGAGCCCGACGGGTTGCCTCTCTGGTAATGAGGCTGCTGGACCTGGTGCTGCTGCTGATGAGAGGGGTAAGAGGATGGATGCTGCTGCTGGTGAGCCTGCTGCTCACGTCTCCAACTCTGTCCCTGCTGCTGATAGGGACGAGATACGAACGATGATGGCTGGGATGCTGGGTGCTGCTGGTGATCTCTCTGCTGGGAGTACTGCCCTCCCTGACCGGCTGGCTGCTGCTGGGGTTGGTTACCCCCATTCCCCCACCTGAATCCGGGATGGTCTCGTCGGATTCCAGGTTGAGGACGGTCATACCAAATTCCGTTGACATCCATCAACGGCTCTGCATCGTATGGGGCGGGTGGGAGTACATCCAGAGGCTGATCCGGCTGATATACCACCATCTGTAAGTCTGGAGATGGTGGTGCCTGGTAAGAGGGCTGCTGCTGCTGGTACGGCTCCGCCTGTACAAGGTGAACTTGTCTAGGCTGCTGCAAGGAGCTGGAGCGCTGGGACGAGCTGCGGCTGCCACCGGAATCGCCTCGCGACAGAAGACGGGGCTGAGGAGCCGTCTGTGCCTCCTGAAGACACAAGAGCTGGGTCTTCATGTCGCTCAGAGTCTGTGCCATTTCCTCCATCTGAGTTATGCCCTGGCACTGCTTCTTTTCTATTATCTCCATGCGGTCCAACTTTTCGCTAATAATCCCCATGTCCGCAGCGGCCGACTCTGCCTGTGCGGCTGCAACTGTGGACGAACTGGATGGACCTGCATCAACCCGTGCTATCCGCTGATACTGCACGGGTCCTGGCGGCTGCTGAGATCTCTGAGTGTACAACCTAGTCTGGGACATCACCATGTAATTCTCGGACATCTCCTCATAGATGGCCCAGACTTGGTTGTGGTCCTTGGCAAAGTAGGACCCGCCGCAAGAAGCATTCACCAGACCCTGAAGTTCTGGTGTCAGCCCACTGAAGAAGCTCTGAACTAGGTTCGGCTTCGAAATGTCGTGGTGTGGGCATCTATCCAGAAGCTCTCTGAACCTCTCCCATGCCTCGTGAAATTGCTCGTTAGGGAGCATGGAGAAGTTGTTGATCAGGGCCCTCGCTGCATTCGTCCGCCCGAGTGGATAGTACTTGTTCAAGTACTCGGTGCGGAGCTGATCCCAGGTGTAGACAAACTTCCCTAGATGTTTCAGCCAGGCGGCTGCTCTATCTGCCAGTGAAAAAGGGAAGGCCATCATTCGGATCGTATCTTGGTCCACACGACGGTCGTGGACAGTGCTGCAGATCATCAGAAACTCCTGGAGATGGAGGTGTGGTTCCTCAGTGGCGAGTCCGTGAAAATGAGGAAGCATCTGCAGGGTGTTCGGAGGGAACTTGAAATCCCCCACGATAGCAGGTATCACCACCCATTGGTGCATCAGTGTAGATCCGGGGTTGTGAAGCTCCCGCATCGGTCTTGCTGCGGCGGCGGCTGCCGCTGCTGCGGCTGCTGCTGCTGCGGCTGCTGCCTCTGCATCAGCATCAGGGATGTCCTCTGGCTCGCTCGGCTCTTCTCGCTCTCTTCGGAGTCTCTCCAACTCCCTCCTCATCTCTATCATGAATGCCCCCTGATCGCGTAACTGGTTCTGAACTGTCTCTAAGGACGCGATTAGGGTGGAGTTGATCGCTCCCTGGTCTAAGACAAAGTGTTCGGGCTGGCGATCATCTGAACTACCGGCTCCAGCCATTGGGATGTCTGCAAAATCAGAAGAGCCCAACTCAGGTTCAGTCAAATGAATTTGTCTCTCCTCGGGCTCATGTCTCTCAGGAACAGAAGAAAGGGGATCGAGGGGGAACAGGGTGGATTCGCACTCGGGCCCGGAGAGCTGGTCTCGACTCTTACGGGCCAACCTAGATGATGGAGTAGACGCGCCTGAAAGCGGTGCAGCCAGAGGCTGCCTAAGAGATCGTCTGCCCATCATCTTGATCTTGGCGAGTTGGGCGGATGGGATCTGGAGAAAATATGATCGCAAGCAAACCCCTGGTTTACCAACGCAACACAATGTTAAGACCGTGAAAGATCGGTCAATTTATCTTGTCAATTTTATTTGGTGAACATCCAAGATATCAGAGCGATTACGTGACCTGCTGGGATACCCGATACTCTCTCAACCGACTGTCCCGCACAGAAGAGTCGGTAATCAGTCGAGATGAGCACCGGAGGGCTTTACCTAGTGTTCGGGTCACTCTCTCGCACAATCAAACCAAACAATGAGGGGGTTGCTCTCCCCAAGACAAATTTTTATGGTGAGTGTCTTTTAGGGTCAATAATGTTATCCAGTCCCAATTTTTTTTTGTTTTTCTTTTTAAATATTTTTCAAAAATAAATACAAGCGGACTAACGGTTTTTCCGGTTCTCCTGATGATGATTAATCCAAAAACAGAGGGAGAAGGCGAAAAAGCCGATGCGCGAAGAAATCAATGATGCATGCAGAGAAAGAAATGCGTACCTTGTCTCCAGCACTCTACATGCAAGTGATCCGCGCAGAATTTAAAGACAGAAATGAAACTACCTAAATGGTGCAGCGGGAAAAACCGACCTTAGACAAGCAATTTCTATTGATCGTGAAGAACAATAGTTAGCTAATCGAATTGAGTCCGGAGTCCGATCTTGGGAGTCACTCGGTGCCCGCCACAACGGGTCCTGCCAGCGCTGTATGTGACTCCTCACGGCACGTGGTCTCAAATTCAATTAAACTAACTTTTTCAATGAATTTTATTAAGGTCCAATTACGTTCTATGGGAACAGATATTCTATTAGGTGTTTGGGCCTTAAATATTTACGTCACAATCAACAGAAATTCCTAAATCTAGGGGCTCGAGAAAAGCCGCGTAAACACCGGAAAAGGCAGCTAGCTATGAAAACCACAATAAAAGCCGCGAAAATCCAAATGGGTCCCCCGAGCACACCGGTGCTCGGCGAAACAGACCCGCTAAGTTACAAATGTCCAAAAGTGTCCAGAGTCTGAGTCCTAAATTATTACAACAAGAAATGTTCTCTCTCTCTCTCTAAAATGAAAAACTCTTCTCCTCTCTCTCTCTTCCTGCTCTTCTTCCCGTGCGGGTCCTCAAAAAGTATACTCCAAGATCTCCACGTAGTACCTCGCACAAAAATCCAAGAGAGAGAATGGTCAGAAAACAACAATAATATAGAGAGAGACAAAATGGGAAACTGACTACAAAGCCGTGCTCCCCGGCAACGGCGCCATTCTGATAACAGGTCTGAACACTAGGGAATGAGGTACAAAAATCAGGTCGTTGTGACCCAAGCAATCAGACCACGTATATCAAGAAAAATAACCACTCAGAAAATATCAAATCAATCAAAACACAAGAAGGAGCGGTCTGCTATAGGATTAACCTGGTATAGCTCCCAGGGTCGAACACAAGGAGCACAGATTGGCCTTGCGGCCTACGATGTAGTCAGGAATCCAAAAAGTCTTTTTTTTTTTTTTGTTTTTATATTTTTTAGATTTTTTAAAGGATGAGAAAATGGAATAAAATGAATGCAATGCGACTTCAACAATTTATACAACACACAAGAAATGATGCAAAAATTCCAGAAAATTGGTTTTTATGTTTTAAATGTGAATTTTTGGAATTTTTCTAATGAATAAAATATTTATTAAAAATTAAACAAGGCAAGAAACAATGGGTACTGTCCAGCAAGGTTAGAAACTCAAAAATAAAATATTTAAGAGCTTCAAACAACCCTGGAGGTAATTTTCCTATAATCTATGAAGAACAAGGAAAATTTAGGCACCCTAATTATTGTTTTTGGATTTTTAATTTATTTATAGAATTTTTATGAGTTTTTAGGGGTTTTTCACTTTTTAGGGTTTTTATGTGATGAAAAATAGCCAAAATTGGCTAGAAGATCAAGCAACAAGCAAATAACAGTACCTAATTTTTTTGGAATTTTTGGTGGAGTTTTTATAATTTTTTTGGTATTTTTAAAGTCAAACAGTAGCAAAAATAGGGGTTTTTGATTTTTTAAAAATAATAAATGAAATCCAAAATGTCTCCAAAAATCATAGAAATTCCTACACCATGGCAGGAGCCATGTGTCAAAATTTCATTGGATTTGGAGGTCGTTTGATATTTTATTCAAAAATAAAGGTGGGGCACTGTGCACAGGGACCTATGTGCAAATACCCAAAAGTTCTGGGGCCTTGGTGCAAAATACCCAGCAAGTCACGCGCTTCGCACGTGGCTGGGGCACACAGGGACCATATTGCAAGAAAAACCAAGTCCTAGGGGTTTTTGATAACACGTATCAAAACCCCAGGGGCAAGGTTGCAAAAAGAAAAAAAACCAAGAAATAACGCACATGCGCATATAAAGTGTTCACAGGGGTATAAATGCAATTTCACAAAAATATTCTTTCAATTCATAACATTCAGAACTACAAGGGATCTCATGCAAATAACCCAACAAAACACGTGCTAAAGCACGTGGATCTCTACTGGCAGGGGTATAAGTGCAATTAAAATTAAGCGCGAGGTCCTTGATGCAAATAACCCAGAAAATAAACAACTAGAATTCAAAATTACAGGACTTAAACGAAATAAAACAAACAGAGGGGGGCCTATGATATTTACCCCTTTATTAATAGCGACGGCCCAGATGATGACGCGTGGATGATCGGACGGCGGAGAACAAACGCGCCTTCGACTAATAAAGCGCTGGCCTGATCTGACGGCTGGTGTGCGTCCACGTGGTTGATCGGACGGTGCAGATGCGACGTGGCTCTTCGAAGGAAACCAAGCCCAGATCGGATGGTCGAGGTGCATCCACGTGTATGATCGAACGGCTGAGAGATGTCGTGGCTTAACCTCACTGCTCAACGGCCCAGATGAGATCTCAGATAGATCAACGGCTACTGCTCCTCCAAGGATGGACGCTCAGGATTAGATCTGGAGCGAGGACCTCATCGGACGGCTCTGGAAGGTGGAGGAAGAACTCGACGCCGGCGAAGTTCGCCGACGTCCTGCGTGTACTCCGGTCCTCCTCAGCAGCGCCTGAAGGTCGGAGAAGATTCCTGGTGACTACCCGCAGCTGCTGGTGATGGCCAAGGGTCCAACCGAACCCTGGAGGGGCTCCGGCGAGACCTGGCTGCTCGAAGCTCCTGGCTGAACTGGGAAGGAGGCTCAGACACCTCCTTTGGACCTGAAAAATAGTCAAGAAGCTTCGCGGGTCGAGGGCAAAGTGCCTCGACCCGGTTAGGTGGCGTGAAGATGGACAGTGCGGCGTGGCGAATGAGCTCCGGTGAAGCGACGGCGAGGGAACTCGACTCCCAGATCCTGTGCGATCTGGGTTGAGTGAAGGTGCGTAGAAGGTGCGTGAGGAGGTTGCGAAGGTGCTGATCGGGTCGGATTGGAAGATGGGTGATCGGAGTGGCCGGAATCGGAGATGTACGTCGGAGGGTAGATTTGGGCGTAATCGAAAATTATGCTAAATGGAAGGTCGAATCGGGTACCTGATGGATGCTGGAGACTGTGCTGGAGATGGGCTATCTCCGGGTCGTAGCTTCGAAGGGCGTCAAGGCCTGAAGCTCGGTGCTCGACGCGGCGGCGGAGCAAGGACGGCGAGGTTACGCCGGATCAGAGGATACGCCTTCTCGCCTCACTGCTACAAAGGCAACGGCTTGCTGTCACTCTTGCGAGGCCAATGGAGGTCACGGGGAAGAAGGAGAGGGTCCAAAGATGCGGCGCGGAGGCGGCGGAGGGGAAGGATATATAGCGTGACCGGGCGACTAGGGTTGAGGCTCGACGGCTAAGGAAAGCGTCGATTTGATGGCTGAAGATCCGGCGAGGGAGAGGGATGTGCGGCGAAGAATATGGGCGCGGGGGTTGAGTGGAAGACAGGCTGGACGCGCGTGGATAAATCGGGGAAGAAGGGCGCGGCGCGCGTTGGCCAGAAAAGGAAGGAGGCGCGGGGGAGTTGACTGGGGTCAACATTCCCCCGTGGCCCAATCAGGAGCGGCCACGTGTGGGCGATTTTTGTTTTATTTTTTTAGGGTAGAAATAGGTCGAATTAGGAAAAACTTAAAACATGAAATATTTTTCTTTTATTTTTTTCTATTTTTTGGTGATTTTTATTTAATTTTTGGAAATAAAAATAGGTTAGCTCTATATATAGGTATATGTACACTACATGGATTTTTATTTTTTTATTTTTTATTTGTTATTTTTATGTGTTTTTATGCCCATTTTGTATTTTATTTATTTACAACATAAAATATGGAATAAAAGAATATTTTTATTTGATTTTTATCACTTATATACAAGTGTGAAATAAATGGATATATACATTAATATACATGGTATTAATACAATGTATTTTTGTATTTTTGATTTTGTGATTTTTATTTGATTTTTGTTTTGTTTCTTTTTATTTATTTTATTTACAAAATAATCCATAGAATATTCACAAAAAGTTTAGAAAATAAATGAATTCATTTATAGGGTTAAATAAATGCAAGAGCGTGGTTTATACACATGGTGAAAGGGTCTTTTTGACTTTTTGATTTTTTTATCTTTTTATTTTGTTTTTAATAGAATATACACACAATATGTACAAGTATATTTTTGGGTGAGGAAAATATAAAGTTTTATGTATTTACAAATATATACACATGAGCTCCTATCTCCCTCTACTTTGGCTTTTATGCGGTCAGGCCCATGCTGAGCCCTCCCTTGGGTTAGGTTGCTCAATATTTATTCTAAATATTTCCCTCTTTTTCTTTTTGCTCTTTATTCTTTTATTTTGTGCACAAAAACATGCTAATTATAGGTTTTTACACAATGCATGCTTTTGGTAATTATTTGTATTTACACGTATCTACATGTATTTGAAAAGGTTTTTGTAGCTAAAATAGAAGAATAAAGAGTGATGAATGGGTATTCATCAGGTACTCAGGCTACAACCAGGTAGCCATCGCTCCTGAGGATCAGGAGAAGACCACCTTTACCTGTCCCTTCGGTACTTACGCCTTTCGACGCATGCCATTCGGGCTATGTAACGCCCCTGCGACTTTTCAGAGATGCATGCTGTCGATATTTTCGGACATGGTAGGGGAGTGTTTAGAGGTCTTCATGGACGACTTCTCGGTTTACGGCGACGGATTCGATTCCTGTCTTGACTGCCTAGACCGAGTGCTTCAGCGATGTATTGCTACCCGGTTGGTTCTATCTTGGGAGAAGAGTCACTTCATGGTGACTCAAGGGACGGTGCTTGGCCACATCATCTCCAACAGAGGCATGGAGGTTGATCCGGCCAAGGTCGATGTCATTAGAAAACTCACACCGCCGTCTAATCTGAAGCAGTTACGGTCATTTCTGGGGCACGTTGGTTTTTACAGGAGATTTATTCATGATTTCAGCAAGATTGCCCGACCGTTGACTGACCTCTTGACGAAAGACACCGAGTTCCTTGTCGATGACAAGTGTCTTTCGTCCTTTGAGACTCTCCAGCAGTGTGTAATTGAGGCTCCTGTCCTTCAGCCACCTGATTGGTCTCTCCCATTCGAGATCATGACGGACGCCTCCGATTTTGCCGTAGGGGCCGTGCTAGGACAGAGGAGGGATGGAATTCCGTTTGCGATACACTATGCTAGCCGCACATTGGATTCCGCCCAGCGGAATTATACAGTCACAGAGAAGGAGATGCTAGCAGTAGTGTTTGCCCTAGATAAATTCAGATCATATATCATTGGATCTCGAGTGACCTTGTACACAGACCACACCGCCATCAGGTACCTCATGTCAAAGAAGGATGCCAAAGCCAGACTTACTAGATGGATCCTTCTACTCCAGGAGTTCGACATTGAGATCAAGGATAAGCCTGGAGTCAAGAATGTGGTGGCGGACCATTTATCCCGATTAGAGCAGCCTGAGGATTCTGAGCAGATTGACCCCATTTGTGATACCTTCCCAGACGAGGCAATCCTTGCTATCACCTCACTCCCATGGTACGCCGATATTGTGAACTTTCTCGTTGCTGGGAAAGTCCCACAAGATTGGCCCAAGCAGAAGATTGAGACCTTCCTTGCGAAGGTCAAGTCTTACCACTGGGAGGATCCCATCCTTTACCACGAAGGAGGGGATAGCATCTGGCGTCGGTGTATTCCTCAGGAGGAACACCATAGTGTCCTCACTTACTGCCACAAGCTTGAGGCAGGAGGACATCATTCTGGGAGGAGAACGGCACAGAAAGTGCTCCAATCCGGCTTGTGGTGGCCTACCCTCTTCAAGGACTCAGATGAGTTCGTGAGGAGGTGTACTGACTGTCAGAGGATGGGCACTTGTGGACAACGTGATATGATGCCGATGCAGCCCATTCACTTCTGTGAGGTTTTTGACGCATGGGGCATCGATTTCATGGGTCCATTCCCTAAGAGTCAGGGATTCGAGTACATTCTGTTGGCCGTAGATTATGTGAGTCGTTGGGTTGAGGCTATCCCCGCCCGAGCCGCAGATGCGAAGACAGTTTGCAGATTTTTGAAGAAAAACATCATTATGCGGTTCGGGGTTCCACGAGTTCTGATTTCTGATGGGGGATCTCATTTCATCAACGACCAGGTGAAGGCACTTGCTACAGAGTTCGGCATAGACCATCGTGTTGCTACACCGTATCATCCACAGACAAATGGTCTAGCCGAAGTGTCGAATAGGGAGATCAAGAATATTTTGCAGAAAGTCGTCCGCCCTGACCGAAAGAATTGGTCACAGCTTTTGGACTCGGTCTTATGGGCATATCGGACGTCTTTCAAGACTCCATTGGGTACATCTCCCTTTCGCCTCGTGTATGGCAAACCCTGTCACCTACCAGTTGAGCTGAGGCACAAGTCACTCTGGGCAGTTACAGACATATTGATGGATCCAAATGGTATAGGAGACCAGAGGAGGGCAGAGTTAGCCGCCTTGGAAGAGCTTAGAGATGCAGCATTCTCAAGCAGCCTACATTATAAGGAGAAAATCAAGGAGTGGCATGATTCTCATATCAGCCACAAGCATTTTGAGATTGGACAGAAAGTATGGCTGTTTGATGCAAGGCTTAGATTATTTCCAGGGAAGCTACAGAGCAAATGGAAAGGACCCTATTTGGTCAGGAAGGTACACGATAACGGTAGCATTGATATATCTGAGTTATCTTCTGAGAGTACCTTCCGAGTGAACGGCCAGCGGCTCAAACCATTTCTAGATCATGAGCCGCGGGACGTTATTATTGCTGCTATTCATTTTGCGTGAGATGTGGTCTTTGACTCACATCTTTTACATCTCACGCCTGATTTTCACTGTTCCTCCGCCTGTATAGATCCAGTTGTCCATATCAATCCATTCTTTAGTCCCACATCCCATCTCTCATCCTATGATTATGCTATACTTAGGGTGTACTTTACCCTAAGTATAGGGGGGATGTCGGACCTGTGAGTATTCTTTTCATTCTTTCTGCTCTTGTTTTTGCTGCCTATACTTAGGGATATTTTACCCTAAGTATAGGGGGGGCAGATTCTGTATATTCTTCACTCGGATTTCCCTTCATGTACAGCTTTCTATACTTAGGATTAGTTAATCCTAAGTATAGGGGGAAACCACCGAGTTCATCTCATTCTATTCATTTATTCGTTCCTGTACTTAGCCATTCCTTTTCACTTCCCTTTTACTAAGCACGAGTTATGTCTTCTTCATCACTCTTGATCACTCTGAGGACATCGTTCGAGCTAAGTATAGGGGGGGTGTGTATATATTTCATATATACTTTAGCCATAACTCGTACTTTGTGTGAGTGTGTTAATAAATAAAATGGCTAAAAATCACAAAAATTGAAAATTTTTCATGCACATAAACCTCTTTTATTCTTGCACATACATAGCTAGTGTTTAAAGTATTTTTGATTTCAAAAAATCTTTTGTGTGAAGCTTGTGTAAAATATTTTTGTATCAAAATTATGTATATAGTACAAATTTTTTCCAAAATGTTTTGAAAATCAAAAAGTTTGCAAAAATCTTGTGTAAATGTGTGTAAATATCTTTTTGCAAAACTTGCACTTCATGTATCATTCATTCATGATTTCAAAACATTTGTCAAAAATTTTTGCATGATTGTAAAATATTTGTAAATAGCATCTTTTGTACATATGTGTATATAGTTTTTCCTGGATGAGAGTTGACATTTAAACTGAGCCTGGAATTAAATTGAGAAATGGAGCTTGAATAAGATCTTAATTCACTTAACTTCAAGAGGAACCTTGTAGGACTTAGGGTTAAGGCTTTTCAGGTCCATAAGGACTTAATTCTTTGAGTCCACTAGGCTATGAGCATATGTCATCTTGATGAGCCTAAGTAGAGCACTTAACAACACACGCATGACTCTCAGAGACAATGGCTTAACTTGCACCTGCACTTTACACATGGCTCTCCATGGATGAGGTGGTGAGGAGGCAGTTTCCTTTGGCTTGGGGTAGCATATGAGGGTAGTACTTCTAGGCGGAACCTCTCTTCTTCTTATAGTGAAGGAAGTGCACCTCAACTTGGTCTAGTGGTGTTGAAAGCTAAAGACAGAAGCTGTGGGTTGCAATAAAGCTTCAAAAGAGGGATAGTCTACTGACTCAAGGGGAAATTTCTTATATATGCTGCACCATGTAGATATGTTGTACAGAAGTTGTTGAAAAAAAAAAAAAAATATGCAAAAATGCAAAAAGAACTCCAAAAAAGTGGTGGGTCGGATTGAAAATTTAATAACCCCACCGGAGTGTAAAGATCTCATGAAGCTTGCAGCGGGAGACTTAGCTACACTGGCTAAGCTTCCAAAACTCTATACTTCTACCCCCTCTCCTTGAGCCGGTTGCACTTGAACTTAGAAGGGAATACCCCGCTTCTCGAGGAAAGAGTTGCTAGACTGAGGCATTAGAGTTACCAGGTTGAGGGAGGTTGTCTCTTTGTCACTTCTGAGGTGGGGAGCCACATATCACTTACACCGCAAGGAAAAGATTCATGGTCATTAGAGTTTGTGTATGTAGACTTGTTCTGATCTGGTTTATTGAGGAGTCTTGCCCATAGATTGGTGGAACTTGGAGGCTGTTGAGTTTTAGGCTTAAGTCCAAATAAGGTTCCGACACATTAATAATCCAAAGATCTGATCGAGCTCCATATTTCAATTTAATGAAGGAAAATTTAATAAGTCAACCTTAATCCATGTACATCCTCTTTTTCTTTTTCTTTTTCTTTCTTTTTCACTCCTTTTTCAAATAAGTGTTTGCTAAGGGACTAGCAAAGTTAAGCATAGGGGGGTGATGAATACCCATTCATCACTCTTTATTCTTCTATTTTAGCTACAAAAACCTTTGCAAATACATGTAGATATGTGTAAATACAAATAAATACCAAAAGCATGCATTGTGTAAAAACCTTTAATTAGCATGTTTTTGTGCACAAAATAAAAGAATAAAGAGCAAAAAGAAAAAAAGGGAAATATTTAGAATAAATATTGAGCAACCTAACCCAAGGGAGGGCTCAGCATGGGCCTGACCGCATAAAAGCCAAGTAGAGGGAGATAGGAGCTCATTTTTGTATATATTTGTAAATAAATAAACCTTTATATTTTCCTCACCCAAAAATATACTTGTACATATTGTGTGTATATTCTATTAAAAACAAAATAAAAAGATAAAAAATCAAAAAGTCAAAAATACCCCCCTTTTTCACCTTGTGCATAAACCACATCTTGTATTATTTAACCCTATAAATAAATTCATTTATTTTCTAAACTTTTTGTAAATATTCTATATTACCTTTTGTAAATAAAATAAATAAAAAGAAACAAAACAAAAATCAAATAAAAATTACAAAATTGAAAATACCAAAAATACATTGTATTAATACCATGTATATAAATGTATATATTTATTTATTTCACCCTTGTATAAAAGTGATAAAAATAAAATAAAAATATTCTTTTATTCCATATTTTATCTTGTAAATAAATAAAATACAAAATAAGCATAAAAACACATAAAAATAACAAATAAAAAATCAAAAATAAAAATCCATGTAGTGTACATATACCTATATATAGAGCTAACCTATTTTTATTTCCAAAAATTAAATAAAAATCACCAAAAAATAGAAAAAAATAAAAGAAAAATATTTCATGTTTTAAGTTTTCCCTAATTCGACCTATTTCTACCCTAAAAAAATAAAACAAAAATTAACAACACGTGGCCGCTCCTGATTGGGCCACGGGGGAATGTTGACCCCGGTCAACTCCCCCGCGACCCCTTTCCTATTCTGGACCATGCGCGCCGCGCCTTCTTCCCCGATTTTTCCCACGCGCTCCAGGCTGTCTTCCACTCAACCCCCCGCGCCCAAATTCTTCGCCGCACATCCCTCTCCCTCGCCGGATCCTTCGCCATCGAATCAAAGCTTTCCTTCGCCGTCCCCACTCAACCCTAGTCGCCCCTGTCACTCTATATAGCCATCACCTCCGCCGCCTCCGCGCCGCATCTTTGGACCCTCTCCTTCTTCCCCGTGACCTCCATTGGCCTCGCAAGAGTGACAGCAAGCCGTTGCCTTTGTAGCAGTGAGGCGAGAAGGCGTATCCTCTGATCCGGCGTAACCTCGCCGTCCTTGCTCCGCCGCCGCGTCGAGCATCGAGCTTCAGGCCTTGACGCCCTTCGAAGCTACGACCCGGAGATAGCCCATCTCCAGCCCAGTCTACTTCAGCCATCAGGTACCCTTAGTTCCTTTTAATTTCGTCTAATTTAGGATTTCGCCCAAATTTCATCTCCGACGCATCCTCTCGATTCCGACCATCTCGCGTGATTTCATCACAATCCGACCCGACCATCACCTTCACCGTGCCCTCACGCACCTTCTTCACCCCTCCACACAACCCAGATCGCACAGGATCTGGGAGTCGAGCTCCACCGCCGTCGCCTCGCCGGAGCTCATTCGCCACGCAGCACCGACCACCTTCACCCCGTCTTCTTGGGTCGAGGCACTTTGCCCTCGACCCGCGAAGCTCCTTGTCTACTTTGCAGGTCCAAGGGAGGTGTCTGAGCCTCCTTCACAGTTCAGCCAGGAGCTTCTTCTTCCCCGACTTCGCCGGAGCCTTCCAGGGCTCGGCCGAGGCCTTGGCCACCACCAGCAGCTGCGGGATCGTCCAGCGGAGCTTCTCCGACCTTCAGGCGCAGCTGAGGAGGACCGGAGTCCACGCACGAGGCCGGCGAAGTTCGCCGGCCATCAGTTCTTCGAGGACCCTCCAGAGCCGTCCGATGATGCTCCAGCTCCAGATCTGATCCTGAGCGTCCATCTGTTGAGGAGCAGCGACCGTTGATCCATTTGAGGAGCGCATCGGAGCCATCCGTAGCAGAGGAGAGAGACCGGAGTCCATCACCGTCAGATCGTCCACGTGCCTCTCCCTCCGCCGTCGATCAGAGCCAAAGGCTAAAGGGGTGAAGCGCCAGCTATTCCTAGCCGTCAGATCACCCACGTGGCGCACATCCGACCGTTGGCGAATAAAGGGGTAAATATCATAGGGCCCCCTTGTAGTTTGTTTATTTCAGTTTAGTCCTGTAACTTTTAATTCACGTTGTTTATTTTCTGGGATATTTGCATAGAGACCCTCGCGCTTTATTTTAATTGCATTTATACCCCTGCCAGTAGAGACCCACGTGCTTTGGCACGTGTTTTGTTGGGTTATTTGCGTATCTTGCCCTGTAGTTCTGGAATGTTAATGAATGCATGAAATGTTTTGTTTATTTGCATATATACCCCTGTGAGCATTGATTTTGAACATGTGCGAATTATTTTTGGGTAAATTGCATATAAGCCCCTTGACTTTTGATACGAGTTATCAATAGGTCCTTGGAACTTATTTTTCTTACATTTAGGCCCCTGTGTGCCCCAGACACGTGCTTGGCACATGATTTCTTGGGTATTTTGCACCAGGACCCCAGAACTTTTGGGTATTTGCACTTAGGTCCCTGTGCACAGTGCCCCATCTTTATTTTTGAATAAAATATCAAACGAACTCCAAATCCAATGAAATTTTGACACATGGCTCCTGCCATGGTGTAGGAATTTCTATGATTTTTGGGGACATTTTGGATTTCATTTATTATTTTTAAAAATTCAAAAACCCATATTTTTGCTACTGTTTGACTTTAAAAATACCAAAAAAATATAAAAACTCCACCAAAAATTCTAAAAAAATTAGGTAATGTTGTTTACTGGTTGATTGATTTTCGAGCCAATTTTGGCCACTTTTCATCACTTAAAAACCCTAAAAATTGAAAAAAACCTAAAAACTCATAAAAATTCTAATAAATAAATTAAAAATCCAAAAACAATAATTAGGGTGACTAAATTTTCCTTGTTCTTCATAGATTATAGGAAATTACCTCCAGGGTTGTTTGAAGCTCTTAAATATTTTATTTTTGAGTTTCTAACCTTGCTGGACAGTACCCATTGTTTCTTGCCTTGTTTGATTTTTAATAAATATTTTATTCATTAGAAAAATTCCAAAAATTCACCAAAAACAGTAAAAAACTTGAAAAACATAAAAACCAATTTTCTGGAATTTTTGCATCATTTTTGTGTGTTGTATAAATTGTTGAAGTCCCCTTGTATTTACATTCTCTCATTTTCTCACTCATTAAAAAATCTAAAAAAATATAAAAACAAATAAAAACCTTAAAAAAAGACTCATTTGGATTCTTGACTACATCGTGGCCGCAAGGCCAATCTGTGCTCCTTGAGTTCGACCCTGGGAGCTATACCAGGTTAAACCCAATAGCTAGACCGCTCTTTCTTGTGCTTGCTTGATTTTATCTTATTCGAGTGGTTGATTATTTTTCTTGATTCACTTAGTCCATTTGATTGAGGTCGCAACGACATTGTGATTTATTTCTTTAGACCTTTTACCTCTGTCATTTGGGCGGCGATCATGCACTTATACCCCTGTTTGTGTGAGCCACGTGCTTCATCACGTGTAGGTTTGGTGTATTTGCAACATTAGTCCTGTAGTTCTGGTTGATCATGAATGAATAGAAACTTTTTGATAATTGCATTTATGCCCCTGTGAGCATTGTATTTGCGCATGTGCATCTTTTGATTGGGTTATTTGCAACATAGCCCTTGGACTTTTTGGTACGAGTTACCAGAAGGTCCTCGGACTTGTTTTTCTTACATAAAGGTCCCTGAGTGCCTCAAGCACGCGCCACGCGCGTGATTTCTTGAGTATTTTGCACCAGGACCCCCAGAACTTTGGGTATTTGCACTTTGGTCCCTATGCACAGTGCCCCTCCTTATTTTTGAATAACATATCAAATCACCTCCAAATTCGATGAAAATTTGACACATGACTCCTGCCATGGTGTAGAATTTTTGTGAATTTTGAGGACATTTTTGATTTCATTTGCTATTTTTAAAAATTCAAAAACCCTATTTTTGCTACTGTTTAGAGTCAAAAATCCCAAAAAAATATCAAAAACCTTTTAAAATTCCATAAAAATTAGTCACTGTTTATTTTGTGTTCCTTGATTTTCTAGCCAATTTTGGCTATTTTTCATTGAGTAAAAACCCTAAAAATCTAAAAACACCTCAAAACTCATAAAAATCATAATAAATAAATTAAAAACCCAAAAAACAATAATTTTGGTGCTCAAATTTTCCTTGTTTTCTCTAGTATACAGGAAAATTACCTCCAGGTCCCCTTTGAGATCCTTAGATATTTTATCTTTGGGTTTTGGGCCCTGTTGGACAGTGCCTTGCATTTTCAGTACTGTTTGATTTTTAGAAAATAAAATATCCATTTATAAAAATCTCAAAAATTCACCAAAAACACTTAAAAACCTAAAAAACATAAAAACAATTTTTCTCGAATTTTTTCTTGATTTTTGGTGTGTGAAATAAATTGCTCAAGTGTACTTGTTTATACTTTCTTTTATTTTCTTCATTTATTAAAAATCCAAAAACATTTTAAAATTCCAAAAACCACTAAAAAATTAGCTCTGAAATTCGACTACATAGTTTTTAAATCGTGCTCCTTGTGTTCGACCCTGGTCGCTATACCAGGTAAAAAGAATAGCGAAGACCGCTTACATTGAGTTTCTTGATTTTTTGAGTGGTTTACAAATTTTTCTCGTTGACCGATTCCTGTGGTTGAGAACGACGACACTTTGATATTATTTATTCCTCTCTTGACCGCACGGGATTTCCGGTTCAACAGAATGGCGCCGTTGCCGGGGAGCACGGCTTTGTAGTCATTTTTCTATTTTTTTTCTCTCTCTATATTATAATTGTTTTCTGACATTCTCTCTTGGATTTTTGTGCGAGGTACTGCTTGGACTACTTGGAGTTTCTTTTTAGAGGACCCACGCAGGAGGAAGAGAGAGAGGAGCAGGAATTTGTATTTTTGAGAGGAAGAGAGAACAAAATTTTTGTAATAATTTAGGACTTTTGAACTGTGGACACTTGTAATTTAGCGGGTCTGTTTCGCCGAGTACCGGTGTGCTCGGGGGACCCATTTGGATTTTCGCGGCTTTTTCTGCGGTTTTGATAGCTAGCTGCCTTTTCCGGTGTTTACGCGGTTTTTCTCGAGCCCCTAGATTTAGGAATTTCTCTTGCTTGTGCCATAATTAGTAGGGTCCTCATACTTAATTGTTTATCTGTTCCTGTAGATCGTTAATTGAACCTACTAAAATCATTAATAAAAATAGCCGATTCATTATCTTCCGTGGCCTACGTGCCGTAGCCTGCCCCGCAAGCGCTACTCCTGAACTCGACCTGTCGAGAAGAGGAGGGGTGGGCCAAGACCGGACTCTTTGGCTTGGAGGACCGTGATCGGTTAGACGGTTCTTGCGCTAGAAATTGCTCATCTAGGACTCGGTTTTTCCTCGCTGCACCATTTAGGTAGTTTAATTCTGTCTTTAAATTCTGCGCGGATCACTTGCATGTAGAGTGCTGGAGACAAGGTACGCATTTCTTTCTCTGCATGCATCATTGATTTCTTCGCGCATCGGCTTTTTCGTCTTCTCCCTCTGTTTTTGGCTTAAATCATCAGGAGAATCGGAAAATCCGTTAGGCCGCTTGTATTTATTTTGAAAAATTAAAAAAATTAAAAAAGAAAAACAAAAAAAATTGGGACTGGATAACACTATTGACCCTAAAAGACACTCACATTGAAAATTTGTCTTGGGGAGAGCAACCCCCTCCTTGTATGGTTTGGATGCGCGAGAGAGTGACCCGCACCCTAGGTAGAGCCCTCCGGTGCTATTTCTAGCTGACTACCGACTCTTCCGTGCAGGCCAGTCGGTTGGAGTAGCATCGGCTATCCTAACAGGTCACGTAAGCGCTCTGATATCTTGTGTGTTCACCCAATAAAATTGACAAGATAAATTGACCGAGCTTTCAAGGTCTTTACATTGTGTTGCGTTGGTGAACCGGGGGTTTGCTTTGCGATCATATTTTCTCCAGATCCCATCCGCCCTACTCGTCAGATCAAGATGATGGGTAGACGATCTCTTAGGCAGCCTCTGGCTGCACCGCTTTCAAGCGCGTCTACTTCACCATCTAGGTTGGCCCGTGAGAGTCGAGATCAGCTCTCCGGGCCCGAGTACGATTCCACCCTGTTCCCCCTCGATCCCCTTTCTTTTCCTACTGAGAGACATGAGCCCGAGGAAAGACGAATTGATTTAACAGAACCTGAGTTGGGCTCATCTGATTTTGTAGACGTCACTATGGCCGGAGCCGGCAGTTCAGATGATCACTCCCGACAACCCGAACAACATGTTGTATTTGACCAGGGGGCGATCAACTCCACCCTGATCGCATCACTAGAGACCGTTCAACAGCAGTTACGTGATCAGGGAGCTTTCATGATTGAGATGAGAAGGGAGTTGGAGCGACTCAGAGAAGAGAGAGATCAGAGCGAGAATGGGGACATTCCTGATGCTGATGCAGGGGCAGCAGCTGCCGCAGCGGCAGCCGCCGCCGCAGCGGGACCACCGAGACCGATGCGGGAGTTACACAACCTCGGATCTACACTGATGCACCATTGGGTGGTGGTACCTGCTATCGTGGGGGATTTCAAGTTCCCTCCGAACACCCTGCAGATGCTTCCTCATTTTCACGGACTTGCCACTGAGGAGCCCCACCTCCATCTCCAGGAGTTTTTGATGATCTGCAGCACTATCCACGACCGTCATGTGGACCAGGATGCGATTCGGATGATGGCCTTCCCTTTTTCACTGGCAGATAGAGCAGCCGCCTGGCTGAAGCATTTAGGGAAGTTTGTTTACACCTGGGAGCAGCTCCGCACCGAGTTCTTGAACAAGTACTATCCACTCGGGCGGACGAATGCAGCGAGGGCCCTGATCAACAACTTCTCCATGCTCCCTAACGAGCAGTTTCACGAGGCATGGGAGAGGTTCAGAGAGCTTCTGGATAGATGCCCACACCACGACATTTCCAAGCCGAACCTAGTTCAGAGCTTCTTTAGTGGGATGACGCCAGAGCTTCAGGGTCTGGTGAATGCTTCTTGCGGCGGGTCCTACTTTGCCAAGGACCACAACCAAGTCTGGGCCATCTACGAGGAGATGGCCGAAAATTACATGGTGATGTCCCAGACTCGGTTGTACTCACAGAGATCTCAGCCGCCAGGACCCGTGCAGTACCAGCGGATAGCACGGGTTGATGCAGGTCCATCCAGTTCGTCCACAGTTGCAGCCGCACAGGCAGAGTCGGCCGCTGCGGACATGGGGATTATCAGCGAAAAGTTGGACCGCATGGAAATTATCGAGAAGAAGCAGTGCCAGGGCATAACTCAGATGGAGCAAATGGCACAAACTCTGAGCGACGTGAAGACCCATCTCTTGTGTCTTCAGGAGGCACAGACGGCTTCTCAGCCCCGTCTTCAGTCGCGAGGTGATTCCGGCGGCAGCCGCAGCTCGTCCCAGCGCTCCAGCTCCTTGCAGCAGCCTAGACAAGTTCACCTTGTACAGGCGGAGCCGTATCAGCAGCAGCAGCCCTCTTACCAGTCACCACCATCTCCAGATTTACAGATGGTGGTATATCAGCCGGATCAGCCTCTGGGAGTACTTCCACCAGCCCCTTACGATGAGGAACCGTTGATGGATGTCAACGGGATTTGGTATGACCGTCCTCAACCTGGAATCCGACGAGACCATCCCGGATTCAGGTGGGGGAATGGGGGTAACCAGTCCCAACAGCAGCCAGCCGGTCAGGGAGGGCAGTACTCTCAGCAGAGAGATCACCAGCAGCCCCCAGCATACCAGTCACACCAGCCATCATCCTTCGTACCTCGTCCCTACCAGCAGCAGGGACAGAATTGGAGACGTGAGCAGCAGGCTCACCAGCAGCAGCATCCTTCCTCTTACCCCTCTCAGCCGCAGCAGCACCAGGTCCAGCAGCCTCAGTACCAGAGAGGCAACCCGTCGGGCTCCCATGAGAGCCCCGCCTTGGATGATCTAGCCCGCATCTTCACAGAGCAGCAGGCTACATTTAGACGGGAGATGGACGAGTTCCGCCAGGAGATGCGGGACCTGATGAGAGAGAAGGCCGCCATCCCTGCACAGATCGAGCCTAATCCGAATAGCTTGAAGAGGAAATCTGAGCAGGTAGTTCACACTGAGCCTACCATTCCTAGTGACTTATTTGATGATACATCTTCGGATCTTTTTTATGTTGATTTTGTCACACTTAGGAGCGGTAGGACCCCAGCAGGCGGCGGCGCCTCATCTGAGCTTCACCACGAGGACACTCCAGAGGCGCCACAGGAGGAGGAGAGCGGTACTGAGGCCGCTCAAGACGATGACGGTGGTACTGAGGCCACCAAGGATGCTGATTCCACCGGCGGTACTGAGGCCGCCGCTTCACCATATCGAGGAGGTGGTACTGACGCCACCAGCAGAGCCGAGCCAGCCCGCAGTACTGAAGCCGCAAGACGTCTAGTTGTAGAGCCAGCTAGGGGTGGTACTAAGGCCACCAATTTTCATTCTGATAGAGATGTTGTCTTTCCTCGTACGGATGTATCTCAGAACTTTATTTTGAATAAAGGAAAAGGTTTAGTTTCTTCTGATCCCACTGTGGTGTATGATGCATGTGAGGATCCGGTCATCGAACCGTCTAGGCCTATTCCTAGTCCTTCATCTGAGAAGGACCCTGTGATCCCCTTTCCTAGAGCCCTTGAGCTGGGGAAGGGGAAGAAAAAAGAAAAAGATCCAAAAAAGAGAGAGCAGGAGGAGTTCAGCCAGAGCATGATAGACCGATTTCACATCCAGCTGACCCTCCATGAGGCTTTGCAGCACATCCCTCTTCTTCAGCGATCCTTGAGAGACAGGACCACAGTCAGGAGGAAGAAGAGGAACAACACCGCAGAGATTCATGTGCTGACAAAAGCCACGTGTTACGCGATCCAGAACCATCTGCCGACCAAGAGGCCAGATTTAGGAGCCCCGTATGTCAGATGTCAGATTAGTGAGCAGAGGTTCAACCGTACTCTATTAGATAGCGGATCGTCGATCAACCTTCTTCCGGCAACCCTTCTCGACCACTTAGAGTTGGGCACTCTTAGACAGAGCAGGACATACCTTCAGTTTGCTGATTGGTCTGTCAAGAGGCCAAAGGGGTTGTTGCGAGACGTTGTCGTCACGATTCAGGGTTTGCAATTCCCCGTGGACTTCATAGTGCTGGACATGGAGACCCCTGACTCGTTGACCGATTCCCCCATCATCCTCGGTCGCCCGTTCTTGGCCACAGCCAAAGCGGTAACTGACCATGACAGTGGGAAGGTATTCTTTCGCGTCCAGGGCGAGAGTATACAAATAGAGACGGTTAAGGACCACAGAGCTAGAGATAGATCCCGCTCCGATGCGAGTACCGATTCAGAGCAGCTGACAGACGCAGAGCCAGACATCCACCAAGACTGTGATTTTGTGATCACAGATGATGAGGCAGCTTGGGCAGATCCTGCAGCACAGACCATCCTCTCATATTCAGATACAGCTGATGCAGAGATGATAGCAGAGGATGGTCTGGAGAGCACAGACCTGGTTCAGGATACTATTGAGTCGGCAGAGTCGGACCTTGATCGCGACACGATTTTCAGTGACGGTGGTACTGATGCCACCGCAGTTGATACAGATCCCTCGGATTCAGAATCTGATTGGGCAGATTGTGATGATCAGATGCCAGACCTGGATCCACCTGAGCCTACAGATGAGGAGGAGGTAGAGGCAGAGCAGATCAGAGACAATGCAGATGACCCGCCTTCTCCAGATCCAGTTTGTGAGAGTCCTTTATCATTTTCCCAGGCAGATTTGGCAGAAATGTCAGCATACACACATCTTCTTCAGAAGCCAGATTTGCCAGCACCCAGCTGTCCAGAGCTAAAGCCGCTCCCTACTTCGCTGAAGTATCGATTCCTTGCGGGAGAGTCTGAGATGTACCCAGTCATCATCTCTGCCGATCTGACTGGAGAACAAGAATCCCGTCTGATGGAGGTTCTTGAAAAGAACCGCAAGGCAATTGGATGGAGCGTAGCAGATCTCCATGGGATTAGTCCCTCGTTGTGCTCCCACCATATCTATCTCGAGGAAGGGGCAAAGCCGTCGCGTGAGTTCCAGCGGCGACTGAACCCCAACCTAAGAGAGGTTGTCATGAAGGAAATATCAAAATGGTGGAGTGCAGATTTTATTTATCCCATTTCCGACTCCAAGTGGGTTAGCCCCTTGCATGTGGTGCCCAAGAAGACGGGCATCACGACTGTGATCAGTGAGTCGGGAGAGGAGATTGCTACACGAGTACCCACCTCTTGGCGGGTCTGCGTTGACTACAGGAGACTCAACCAGGCCACCAAGAAGGACCATTTCCCCCTGCCTTTTATTGATCAGATCATAGAGAGACTGGCAGGGAAGAGCCACTATTGCTTCCTGGATGGGTACTCGGGCTACAATCAGGTGACCATCGCTCCTGAGGATCAGGAGAAGACCACATTTACCTGTCCCTTCGGTACATACGCCTTTCGACGCATGCCATTTGGGCTATGCAACGCCCCTGCGACTTTTCAGAGATGCATGCTGTCGATCTTTTCGGACATGGTAGGGGAGTGTTTGGAGGTCTTCATGGACGACTTCTCGGTTTACGGCGACGGATTCGATTCCTGTCTTGACTGCCTAGACCGAGTGCTTCAGCGATGTATTGCTACCCGCTTGGTTCTGTCTTGGGAGAAGAGTCACTTCATGGTGACTCAAGGGACGGTGCTTGGCCACATCATCTCCAACAGGGGCATGGAGGTTGATCCGGCCAAGGTTGACGTCATTAGAAAACTCGCACCGCCGTCCAATTTGAAACAGCTACGGTCATTTCTGGGGCACGTTGGTTTTTATAGGAGATTCATTCATGATTTCAGCAAGATTGCCCGACCGTTGACTGACCTCTTGACGAAAGACATCGAGTTCCTTGTCGATGACAAGTGTCTTTCGTCCTTTGAGACTCTCCAGCAGTGTGTTATTGAGGCTCCTGTCCTTCAGCCGCCCGATTGGTCTCTCCCATTCGAGATCATGACGGACGCCTCTGATTTTGCCGTAGGGGCAGTGCTGGGACAGAGGAGGGATGGAGTGCCATTTGCCATACACTATGCTAGCCGCACATTGGATTCCGCCCAGCGGAATTATACGGTCACAGAGAAAGAGATGCTAGCAGTAGTGTTTGCCCTAGATAAGTTCAGATCATATATCATTGGATCTAGAGTGACTTTGTTTACAGATCATACCGCCATCAGGTACCTCATGGAAAAGAAGGATGCCAAGGCCAGACTGACAAGATGGATCCTTCTACTCCAGGAATTCGACATTGAGATTAAGGATAAGCCTGGATTCAAGAATGTGGTGGCGGATCATCTTTCCCGACTAGAGCAGCCTGAGGATTCTGAGCAGATTGATCCTATTCGAGATACCTTCCCAGATGAGGCGATCCTTGCTATCGCCTCACTCCCGTGGTATGCCGATATTGTGAACTTTCTCGTTGCAGGGAAAGTCCCACAAGATTGGCCCAGGCAGAGGCGTGAGACCTTCCTTGCGAAGGCCAAGTCCTACCACTGGGAGGATCCCATCCTTTACCACGAAGGAGGGGATAGCATCTGGCGTCGGTGTATTCCTCAGGAGGAACACCATAGCGTCCTCACTTACTGCCACAAGCTTGAGGCAGGAGGACATCATTCTGGGAGGAGAACGGCACAGAAGGTGCTCCAATCCGGCTTGTGGTGGCCTACCCTCTTCAAGGACTCTGATGAGTTCGTGAAGAGGTGTACTGACTGTCAGAGGATGGGCACTTGTGGACAGCGTGATATGATGCCGATGCAGCCCATTCACTTCTGTGAGGTTTTTGACGCATGGGGCATCGATTTCATGGGTCCATTCCCTAAGAGTCAGGGATTTGAGTACATTCTGTTGGCCGTAGATTATGTTAGTCGTTGGGTTGAGGCTATCCCCGCCCGAGCCGCTGATGCGAAGACAGTTTGCAGATTTTTGAGGAAGCACATCATCATGCGGTTCGGGGTTCCACGAGTTCTGATTTCTGATGGGGGGTCTCATTTCATCAACGACCAGGTAAAGGCACTTGCTAGCGAGTTCAGCATAGATCATCGTGTTGCCACACCTTACCATCCACAGACGAATGGTCTAGCTGAGGTGTCGAATAGGGAGATCAAGAATATTTTGCAGAAAGTCGTCCGCCCTGACCGAAAGAATTGGTCACAGCTTTTGGACTCGGTCTTGTGGGCATATCGGACGTCTTTCAAGACTCCATTGGGCACATCTCCCTTTCGCCTCGTTTATGGCAAGCCGTGCCATTTACCTGTTGAGCTGAGGCACAAGTCACTTTGGGCAGTCACAGATATTTTGATGGATTCAGATGGTATAGGAGACCAGAGGAGGGCAGAGCTAGCTGCCCTGGAGGAGCTGAGAGATGCAGCTTTCTCAAGCAGCCTACATTATAAGGAAAAAGTGAAGGAGTGGCATGATTCTCACATCAGCCACAAGCATTTTGAGATTGGACAGAAAGTATGGTTGTTTGATGCAAGGCTACGATTATTTCCAGGGAAGCTACAGAGCAAATGGAAGGGACCTTACTTGGTCAGAAAGGTACACGATAACGGTAGCATTGATATATCTGAGTTATCTTCTGAGAGTACCTTTCGAGTGAACGGCCAGCGGCTCAAGCCATTTCTAGATCATGAGCCGCGGGACGTTATTGTTTCCCCGATTCATTTTGCGTGAGATGTAGTCTCTTGACTCACATCTTTTGCATCTCACGCCTGATTTTCACTATTCCTCCGCCTGTATAGATCCAGTTGTCCATATCATTCTATTCTTTAGTCCCACATCCCTTTTCTCATCCTGTGATTATGCTATACTTAGGGTGTACTTTACCCTAAGTATAGGGGGGATGTCGGACTTGCGAGTATTCTTTTCATTCTTTCTGCTCCTGTTTTGCTGCCTATACTTAGGGATATTTTACCCTAAGTATAGGGGGGGCAGACTCTGTATCTTCTTCACTCGGATTTCCCTTCATGTACAGCTTGCTATACTTAGGATTAGTTAATCCTAAGTATAGGGGGAGACCACCGAGTTCCTCTCATTCTATTCATTTATTCGTTCCTGTACTTAGCCATTCCTTTTCACTTCCCTTTCACTAAGCACGAGTTATGTCTTCTTCATCGCTCTTGATCACTCTGAGGACATCGCTCGAGCTAAGTATAGGGGGGGTGTGTATATATTTCATATATACTTTAGCCATAACTTGTACTTTGTGTGAGTGTGTTAATAAATAAAATGGCTAAAAATCACAAAAATTTAAAAAATTTTCATGTACATAAACCTCTTTTATCCTTGCACATACATAGCTAGTGTACAAAGTATTTTTGTAAAAATGATTTCAAAAATCTTTTGTGTAAAGCTTGTGTAAATATTTTTGTAGCAAAATTATGTATATAGTACAAAATTTTTTCCAAAATGTTTTGAAAATCAAAAGTTTGCAAAAATCTTGTGTAAATGTTTGTAAATATCTTTTTGCAAAACTCGCACTTCATGCATCATCATCATCCATGATTTCAAAACATTTTTCAAAAATTGTGCATGATTGTAAAATATTTGTAAATAGCATCTTTTGTACATATGTATATAGTTTTTCCTGGATGAGAGTTGACATTTAAACTAAGCCTGGAATTAAATTGAGAAATGGAGCTTGAATAAGATCTTAATCCACTTAACTTTAAGAGGAACCTTATGGGACTTAGGTTTAAGGCTTTTCAGGTCCATAAGGACTTAATTCTTTGAGTCCACTAGGCTATGAGCATATGTCATCTTGATGAGCTTAAGTAGAACACTTAACAACACACGCATGACTCTTAGAGACAATGGCTTGACTTGCACCTGCACTTTGCACATGGCTCTCCACGGATGAGGTGGTGAGGAGGCAATTTCCTTTGGCTTGGGGTAGCATATGAGGGTAGTACTTCTAGGCGGAACCTCTCTTCTTCTTATAGTGAAGGAAGTGCGTCTCAACTTGGTCTAGTGGTGATGAAGGCTAAAGACAGAAGCCGTGGGTTGCAATAAAGCTTCAAAAGAGGGATAGTCTACTGGCTCAAGAGGAAAATTTCTTATATATGCTGCACCATGTAGATATGTTGTACAGAAGTCCTTGAAAAAAAAATGCAAAAATGCAAAAAGAACTCCAAAAAAGTGGTGGGTCGGATTGAAAATTTAATAATCCCACCGGAGTATAAAGCAAAAGCTTATGGTATCATGTCACATCTCATGAAGCTTGCAGCGGGAGACTTAGCTACACTGGCTAAGCTTCCAAAACTCTATACTTCTACCCCCTCTTCTTGAGCCGGTTGTACTTGAACTTAGAAGGGAATACCCCGCTTCTCGAGGAAAGAGTTGCTAGACCGAGGCATTAGAGTTACCAGGTTGAGGGAGGTTGTTTCTTTGTTACTTCTGAGGTGGGGAGCCACATATCACTTACACCGCATGGAAAGATTCATGGTCATTAGAGTTTGTGTATGTAGACTTGTTCTGATCTGGTTTATTGAGGAGTCTTGCCCATAGATTGGTGGAACTTAGAGGCTGTTGAGTTTTAAGCTTAAGTCTAAATAAGGTTCCGACACATTAATAATCCAAAGATCTGATCGAGCTCCATATTTCAATTTAATGAAGGAAAGTTTAATAATTCAACTTTGATCCATGTACATCCTCGTTTTCTTTTTCTTTTTCTTTCTTTTTCACTTCTTTTTCAAATAAGTGTTTGCTAAGGGACTAGCAAAGTTAAGCATAGGGGGGTGATGAATACCCATTCATCACTCTTTATTCTTCTATTTTAGCTACAAAAACCTTTGCAAATACATGTAGATATGTGTAAATACAAATAATTACCAAAAGCATGCATTGTGTAAAAACCTATAATTAGCATGTTTTTGTGCAAAAATAAAAGAAGAAAGAGCAAAAAGAAAAAGAGGGAAATATTTAGAATAAATATTGAGCAACCTAACCCAAGGGAGGGCTCAGCATGGGCCTGACCGCATAAAAGCCACAGTAGAGGGAGATAGGAGCTCATGTGTATATATCTATGTAAATAAATAAAATTATATTTTACTCAACCAAAAATATTCTTGTAAATATTTTGTATATATTTAGAAACTATTTAAAAACAAAATAAAAATCTAAAAAAATCAAATGCAAAAATATCCCTCCACCATGTGCATAGACCATCATTCTTTATTTAACCCTATAAATAAATGTATTTATTTTCAAAACTTTTTGTGAATATTCTATGGTATATATTGTAAATAAAATAAATAAAAAGAATTAAAACAAAAATCAAATAAAAATAACAAAAATTAAAAATACAAAAATATATTGTACATATGCCATGTATATAAGTGTACATATATATTTATTTCACCCTTGTATATAAACAATAAAAATAAAATAAAAATACCCTTTTATTCCTAATTTCACACTATAAATAAATAAAATATAAAATAGGAATAAAAATATGAAAATAATAATTAAAAAAATAAAAAATCAAAAGCCCACATATTGTATATACCCCTATATAATGTAAATACCCTATTTTTATTTCCAAAAATTAATTAAAAATCACCAAAAAATAGAAAAAAATAAAAGAAAAATATTTCATGTTTTAAGTTTTTCTTAATTCGGCCATTTTCTACCTTAAAATAAATAAACAAAAAAATACAAATGGCGGCTCCTGATTGGTCCACGGGGGATTGTTGACCCCGGTCAACTCCCCCGCGGACTCTTTCCTTTTCAAGAAGTTGCGCGCCGCCCCGCCTTCTCCATTTTCTCCACGCGTCTCCAGCCTGTCGCCCACGCAAACCCCGCGCCCGGATCCTTCGCCGATCATCCGACATCTTCGCCCGATCCTTCGCCGCGAGATCCACGCCTTCCATAGCCGTCGCCTCCCAACCCTAATAGCGCCTGCAGCTTTATATATTTTCACCTCCGCCGCCTCCGCGCCTCATCTTTGGACCTTCTCCTTCTTCCCAGTGAACTCCGGCGGCATCGCGAGAGTGACAGCAAGCGATCGCCGCTGTTGCAGCGAGGCGAGGAGGCGAATCCACTGATCCGGCGTTCTTCGCCGCCTTTGCTCCGCCACCAGCGTGAGCATCGAGCCTCGGGCCGAGACGACCCTCGAGGCTACGACCAGGAGCACCCCCTGCTCTTCCCCAGTCTCTCCGACCACCCAGGTAGATCTCTTAGGCCGTAGAATAGCGTAGCTTTAGATTTTTAGTTTACTGTTAGCGTAGCTCCGCCGCCGTCGCCAGCCACCTCCGATACCCCATCTGCCATTCCGACCCGACCATCATCTCCGCCAGACCTCTCCGCACCTTCTTCGCCCCTTCGCCCAACCCAGATCGCACAGGATCTGGGAATCGAGCTCCTCCGTCCATCGCCTCGCCGGAGCTCGCCCATCTCGTCTCCCCGATCACCTTCACCACGCCTAACAGGGTCGAGGCACTTTGCCCTCGACCCGCGAAGCCTCTTGTGCATTTTACAGGTCAAAAGGAGGCCATCTGAGGCCCCCTCACTTCCAGGCCAGGAGCTTCATCTCCGCCGACCTCGTCGGAGCTCTCCAGAGCTCGGCTGGGTCATCGGAGACCACCAGCCGCTGCGGAATGTCATCGCGGAGCTTCTCCGATCTTCAGGCGCAGCAGAGGAGGTCATGAGCGCACTCACGAGGCCGGCGAAGTTCGCCGGCCACCTGTTCTTCCACGACCTTCAGAAGCCGTCCGATCGTCCCTCTCGCTCCAGGTTCATCTGAACCGTCCGTGTAGGAGCAGCCGTCATCGTTCGATCAGGAGAAGGAGAGATCTGGACCATTCGAGGCTCGAGGGTTAGCCATCTGCGCCTGACACCGTCCGATGTACCACGTGGACTAGCCCCAGCCGTTGGATCATCCCGAGAAGAGCAGCGTTGGACCCCCAGTCGCCCTCAACCGCTCGATCAGACACGTGGCGTCCATCCAGCCGCTCCATTAATAAAGGGGTAAATAACCTTAGGCCCCCTCTTAGTTTTTGCTTTATGCTTCAGTCCTGTAAATTTTTAGAGTACTTTATTTACGTTGGGTTATTTGCACATTGGACCTCGTACTTTTCAGTATTTGCACTTATACCCCTGTTTGTGTGAGCCACGTGCTTCATCACGTGTAGGTTTGGTGTATTTGCAACATTAGTCCTGTAGTTCTGGTTGATCATGAATGAATAGAAACTTTTTGATAATTGCATTTATGCCCCTGTGAGCATTGTATTTGCGCATGTGCATCTTTTGATTGGGTTATTTGCAACATAGCCCTTGGACTTTTTGGTACGAGTTACCAGAAGGTCCTCGGACTTGTTTTTCTTACATAAAGGTCCCTGAGTGCCTCAAGCACGCGCCACGCGCGTGATTTCTTGAGTATTTTGCACCAGGACCCCCAGAACTTTGGGTATTTGCACTTTGGTCCCTGTGCACAGTGCCCCTCCTTTATTTTTGAATAACATATCAAATCACCTCCAAATTCAATGAAAATTTGACACATGGCTCCTGCCATGGTGTAGAATTTTTGTGAATTTTTGAGGACATTTTTGATTTCATTTGCTATTTTTAAAAATTCAAAAACCCCTATTTTTGCTACTGTTTAGAGTCAAAAATCCCAAAAAATATCAAAACCCTTTTAAAAATTCCATAAAAATTAGTCACTGTTTATTTTGTGTTCCTTGATTTTCTAGCCAATTTTGGCTATTTTTCATTGAGTAAAAACCCTAAAAATCTAAAAACACCTCAAAACTCATAAAAATCATAATAAATAAATTAAAAACCCAAAAACAATAATTTTGGTGCTCAAATTTTCCTTGTTTTCTCTAGTATACAGGAAAATTACCTCCAGGTCCCTTTGAGATCCTTAGATATTTTATCTTTGGGTTTTGGGCCTTGTTGGACAGTGCCTTGCATTTTCAGTACTGTTTGATTTTTAGAAAATAAAATATCCATTATAAAAATCTCAAAAATTCACCAAAAACACTTAAAAACCTAAAAAACATAAAAACAATTTTTCTCGAATTTTTGCTTGATTTTTGGTGTGTGAAATAAATTGCTCAAGTGTACTTGTTTATACTTTCTTTTATTTTCTTCATTTATTAAAAATCCAAAAACATTTTAAAATTCCAAAAACCACTAAAAAATTAGCTCTGAAATTCGACTACATAGTTTTTAAATCGTGCTCCTTGTGTTCGACCCTGGTCGCTATACCAGGTAAAAAGAATAGCGAAGACCGCTTACATTGAATTTCTTGATTTTCTGAGTGGTTTACAAATTTTTCTCGTTGACCGATTCCTGTGGTTGAGAACGACGACACTTTGATATTATTTATTCCTCTCTTGACCGCACGGGATTTCCGGTTCAACATCCACATCATGACATCTCCAAGCCCAATCTCGTGCAGTGTTTCTTTTGTGGGATGACACCGGAGCTGCAGGGGCTAGTGAACGCCTCTTGCGGTGGGTCTTATTTCTCCAAGGGAGAAGACGACGTATGGGCCATCTACGAAGGCATGGCAGAAAATTCCACAGTAATGGCCCAAGCCCGAGTCTACACACAGCAGAAGCCCCCGCAAGGAGCGGGATCATTTCAGAGGATCGCCCGCATCGATGCCGGTCCCAACACAGTATCAGCTGCCGCAGCCCAAGCTGAATCAGCCGCAGCCGACATGGGCATCATTAGTGAGAAGCTGGACCGCCTTGAGATCCTCGAGAAGAAGCAGATGCAAGGCATGTCCTAGATGGACCAAATTGCCAAGACCATGAGTGATCTGAAGACGCAGATCTTGTGCGTCCAGGAGGCACAAACTCAGTCACAACAGCCTCCCAGATCACGTGCTGATCCGAGCAGTAGCAATGCCAACCAACCCTCTACCTCGTACCGTCAGGTGAACCATATCCAGGCAGAGTCGGTTCCATTGTTACCGTACTATCCATCGCAGCCGCCATCTTCGGACACGCAGATGGTGGTCTATCAGCCGGAGCAGCCACTGGCAGTTCTTCCTCCACCCTCCTTCGAGCAGGATCCATTGATGGAAGTTAATGGGATATGGTACGATCGGTACCCTCAGCCCGGGATTCGTCGTGATCATCCCGAATTCCGTTGGGGCAACGGTGGCTCCTCCTCCCAGCAACAGAACCCTGCTCAAGGACATCAGAACAGCCAGCAACAACAACACCAGCAGCCCCAGTATGCCCAGCAGCAGCAATATCAGAGTGGCCCTCGTCCCGCCTATCAGGGACAACAGTGGAGGCAGCGACAGCAGCCTCAACAGTCTTATTCCCATCACCCCCAGTATCAACCACAACAGCAGCAACAACCCCATTTCCAGCAGGGACAACCATCCGGTTCTCAGGGTCCCGCTTTTGAGAACCCAACTCTCGATGATATTGCCCGCTTGCTCTCCGAACAGCGAGCATCCTTCAGGTACGAAATGGATGAATTCCGGCAGGAGATGAGGGAGATTATAAAAGGGAAGGCCGCCATACCCGCTCAGATTGAACCTAATCCGAACAATCTGAAAAGAAAGTCTGAGCAGGTAGAGTTTACAGAGGATACCTCTCCTAGTGATTATTTGAGTGACATGTCTTATTCCTATCATGATGCTGATTTTGTTACTACTAGGAGCGGTAGGATGCCAGCCGGCGGCGCCTCTTCTGAGCGACAACCAGATGCAGGATCAGGAGCGCCAGAGGAGCGGAGGAGCGGTGCTGATGCCGCTCATGATGATGTTGACGGTGGTGCTGATGCCACCAATGATGGAGATCCAGACGACGGTGCTGATGCCGTCGGGAGACCAGATGCAGACGGTGGTGTTGATGCCACCATTTTGGATGATGAACCAGAGCGCGCTGCTGATGCCGCGAAGACCGGTGCTAGTGGTGGTGCTGAGGCCACCACGTCTACTTTTGTTGAGCCACCATCTGCGATGTTGCCACATTTTGTACCTAAGGACTGTGGGAACAAAAAGAAAAACAAAAATATGAATAAAGGAAATGTTTCTGTTCAAATTGCGGATCCATATGTGGTGAATGATGATTATTGTATGGATTCTCCTTCTTCACAGGCACAGGGACCGATTCCTAGTACTCCATCTGAGGAGGCCCCTACCATCCCCTTCCCTGAGGCACTCCGCCGAGCGAAGGGGAATAAACGAGAAAACCCCAAAAAATAGCAACAGGTAGAGTTCGACAATCAGATGATAGACAGATTTCACATTCAGCTGACTCTACGGGAAGCATTTGAGCATATCCCCTTCTTCAAAAAGAACCTGAAAGAGACAACGACTGTCCGAAGGAAGAAGAGGCACAGAGAT
This sequence comes from Ottelia alismoides, assembly GCA_037367405.1. Taxonomy (NCBI): domain Eukaryota; kingdom Viridiplantae; phylum Streptophyta; class Magnoliopsida; order Alismatales; family Hydrocharitaceae; genus Ottelia; species Ottelia alismoides. Next base: position 220,940 of record JAZKJV010008606.1, on the reverse strand, counting down.
CAAATCCATATGCTCACTCATGACACTAGTTGCGCCATTCAGAACACATTGCCAGCTAAGAGACCCGATACAGGAGCTTCCTATGTCAGATGCGAGATCCAGGAGCAGCAGTTCGATCGTACTCTATTAGACAGCGGGTCTTCGATCAACCTCCTTCCGGCAGCCTTACTCAAGCGATTCGAGTTTGGCCCTCTTCTTCGAAGCAGAACAGTCCTTCAGTTTGCTGACAGGTCGATTAAGAGGCCGAAGGGGTTGTTGAAGGACGTGGTCGTTACCATTCAGGGCCTGAAATTCCCCGTGGACTTTGTTGTATTGGACATGGAGATCCCTGAGTCGGTAACCGATGCCCCCATCATACTTGGACGCCCATTCTTGGCCACTGCCAAGGCGGTATCCGACCATGATAGTGGGACGGTATGTTTTCGCGTAGAGGGCGAAAGCATACAAATAGATACGATCGACTAGACCAGAGCCAGAGAGTTGGCATGCTCAGAGCAATCCAGCGAAGCCGAGCAGATGACGGAGGAAGAGCTAGACATCCACCAGGTTTGTGATTTTGAGATAATTGATGATGAATCCAACTGGAAAGATCCCGTAGCACCGACTCTCTCCTTGCCTACAGATTCACTGTATCTCAAGCTCATGGCAGTCGAGAGCCGGGAGAGCACATCCCTGGATAAGGATATATCTGAAGCTGACAGTGTTGTGATGAGTGGTGCTGATGAATTTCAATCATGTTCATCTTCTTCTGATCCCTCGGATTCAGACATTGATTGGGATGACTTTGATGATTATGTGCCTTGTCTGATTCCTTCTGAGCCAACAGCCATGACAGAGTGCGAGCCAGTGCAGTTTATTGATGATTCAGCAGGCCGCCCTTCGTCAGAAATTCACGCAGAGCGAGAGTTCTCCCATGCAGACCTGGTAGCATTTACACAGACATATCAGAAGCCAGATCTGCCACCTTCCAGTTGTCCAGAACGGAAACCTCTGCCGCAGTCGATGACATACAGATTCCTTGCGGGTGAGCCAGAAATGTACCCAGTCATTATCTCAGCAGATTTGACTGGAGAACAAGAATCTCGTCTGATGGAGGTTCTTGAAAGAAACCGCAAGGCAATCGGTTGGAGTATAGCTGATCTCCAGGGGCTGAGCCCAAATCTTTGCTCTCACCACATCTATCTTGAGGATAACGCTAAGCCGTCGCGTGAGTTCCAACGACGGCTGAACCCGAATCTTCGAGATGTAGTCATGAAAGAAATTTCAAGGTGGTGGAGCGCCGATTTCATCTATCCCATCTCCGACTCCAAATGGGTGAGTCCGCTACATGTGGTACCCAAGAAGACGGGTATCACTATAGTTGTCAACGAGTCTGGAGAGGAGATCGTTACCAGAGTACCAACTTCTTGGAGTGTCTGTGTGGACTACAGACGATTGAATGAGGCCACCAAGAAGGATCACTTCCCGCTGCCCTTCATTGATCAGATTATCGAGCGGTTAGCTGGGAAGAGTCATTATTGTTTCCTTGACAGGTACTCTGGTTACAATCAAGTGGCCATTGCGCCCGAAGACCAGGAGAAAACGACATTCACCTGTCCGTTTGGGACCTATGCTTTCAGACGGATGCCCTTTGGTCTATGTAACGCTCCGGCGACATTCCAAAGATGCATGTTGTCCATCTTCTCGGACATGGTGGGTGACTGTTTAGAGGTCTTCATGGATGACTTCTCGGTCTATGGCGACGGGTTCGATGCTTGTCTTGACTGCCTAGACCGTGTGCTCAAGCGCTGCATTGAGGTCAATCTTGTCTTGTCCTGGGAGAAGAGTCATTTCATGATGACTCAAGGGATGGTACTTGGTCATATCGTCTCCAACAGAGGCACGGAGGTCGATCCGGCCAAGGTGGATATCATCAGAAAACTCAGTCCACCGTCCAACTTGCGTCAGTTGCGGTCTTTTCTGGGGCATGTCGGTTTCTACCGACGATTCATTCAAGACTTCAGTCGAATTGCCCGACCGCTCACTGACTTGCTGACGAAAGACACCTAGTTTATTGTCAATGATAAGTGTCTTGAATCTTTTGAAACTCTCAAAAATATGGTTGTTTCAGCTCCTGTCCTTCAACCACCCGATTGGTCTCTCCCATTCGAGATGATGACGGATGCTTCAGATTTTGCCGTTGGGGCTGTGCTTGGACAGAGGAGGGATGGTTTGCCTTTTGCCATTCACTACGCCAGCCGGACCTTGGATGCCGCTCAGCGGAATTACACTGTGACTGAGAAAGAGATGCTGGCTGTAGTCTTCGCTCTTGATAAGTATCGATCTTACATTCTCGGATCTAGAGTAACCATCTACACTGATCACACCGCCATCCGGTACCTAATGTCTAAGAAGGATGCCAAAGCACGTCTCACCAGATGGATCCTTCTACTCCACGAATTTGATATTGAGATTAAGGACAAGCCTGGAGTCAAGAATGTGGTGGCAGATCATCTCTCCAGATTGGAGAATCTTGAGGAGTCTGAGCCCAGCGCACCTATCACAGAGACATTTCCAGATGAGGCGATCTTGGCTGTCACCTTGCTCCCGTGGTACGCCGACATTGTGAACTATCTTGTAGCCAAGACAGTCCCACAAGGTTGGCCCAGGCAGAAACTCGAGACCTTCCTGGCGAAGGCCAAGTTTTATCATTGAGAGGATCCCGTCCTTTATCATGAAGGAGGGGACAGTATCTGGAGGAGGTGCATTCCTCAAGAAGAGCATCATAGCGTCCTCACATACTGCCACAAGCTTGAGGCAGGAGGACATCATTCTGGAAAAAGGACAGCACAGAAGGTGCTTCAATCCGGCCTATGGTGGCCTACTCTCTTCAAGGATTCTGATGAATTCGTGAGGAGATGTACTGACTGTCAGAAAATGGGAACCTGCGGACAGAGAGACATGATGCCCATGCAACCCATTCACTTCTGTGAGGTTTTTGATGCATGGGGGATTGATTTCATTGGCCCATTTCCTAAGAGTCAGGGATTCGAGCATATTTTGCTCGCTGTGGATTATGTCAGCCGATGGGTTGAGGCCATCCCCTCCCGAGCCGCAGATGCTAAAACCGTTTGCAAGTTCTTGAGGAAAAATATCATTTCACGGTTCGGGGTACCTAGAGTCTTGATTTTTGACGGGGGGTCTCACTTCATCAATGTCAAGGTTAGGGCCCTTGCAGACGAGTTCATTGACCATCGGGTTGCCACTCCTTATCACCCTCAGACTAATGGTCTTGCCGAAGTATCGAATCGGGAGATAAAGACAATCTTGCAGAAAGTTGTCCGCCCAGACCGAAAGGATTGGTCACAGCTTTTGGACTCGGTTTTGTGGGCTTATCGGACTTCTTTCAAGAATCCATTGGGGACGTCTCCCTTTCGTCTCGTCTATGGCAAGCCGTGCCACTTGCCAGTGGAGATCAAGCATAAATCTTTTTGGGCAGTCATCGAGTTACTTTTAGATCCAGAGAGTATAGGAGACCAGAGAAGAGCAGAATTGGCAGCCCTGGAAGAACTGAGAGATACAGCCTTTTCCAACAGCCTACAGTACAAGGAAAAAGTGAAGACATGGCATGATTCGCATATCAGCCGTAAACAGTTTGAGCCAGATCAAAGAGTATGGTTGTTTGATTCCAGGCTGAAATTATTCCCAGGGAAGTTGCAGAGCAAGTGGAAAGGTCCGTATGTGGTCAGGAAGGTACATGACAATGGCAGCATCGACATATCCGAACCGTCATCTTCCTCTACCTTCCGTGTCAATGGTCAACGCCTAAAATTATATCTAGATCATGATCCGCCGACCATTGATGTTGCCCCCATTCTTCTGGTATGAGATGTGTCCTATGGCTCATATCATCTGCATCTCATACATGGTGATCACTTCTATCTTCCGCTGTACAGATCCGCTGTCCATATCACTCTTTTATCTATTGATTTATTTTCTTCTTTTCTTCTTTTTCTTTTCTATCTTCTTTATCTATCAAAAAGGTGTCGCCCCTTGTAGACAGTTTTCCATACTTAGGACGTACTTTGTCCTAAGTATAGGGGGTGTGCACCCCGAGTTTCTCTATTCTTTTCGATCCTCTCCATTGTCTCCTCTTCTTGTCTATACTTAGGGATATTTTACCCTAAGTATAGGGGGAGACAATCTGAGTACGATCTGTTCATTCCTACCCTTGACCCTCCCTGCGTTGTGTACAGTCTGCTATACTTAGGATTATTTGATCCTAAGTATAGGGGGGACGGTCAACTTCTTATTCATTCATTCATTCATTCATGTATTCCTTTATTCTTTAGACTTGTCTATACTTAGTACGAGTTATGTCTTCTCCTTTCTCTCCGATCTATGAGGACATAGCTCAAGCTAAGTATAGGGGGGTCGTATATACTACGTATATACTTTAGCCATAACTCGTACTTTCGTATTTTCTTAATAATATGGCTAACAATTCTTTAAAAAATCATTAAAAACCCTTAATAAAAAGGTGTATCATTCCTAAAATTCTTTTTGTATATACTGATTAATAAATCAGGTAAAAATGTTTTTTGCAAAATGTTTGAAAAATAGTTTGAAAATCTTTGTGAACATTTATTGAAAACTATTTGGAAAACATTTTGTTACATGTTTTCAACCTTTGTAAAAATGTGTGGTTTGTAAAAATTTATTTTCTTTGTGTAAAATAAAATTTTTGGAAAAAAATGATTTGCAAATGGTTTGAAAAATGGTTGCAAAAATGTTTTGAAAAACCTATATATACTGTTTTGAAAGCCTTTGCAAAAAGATTTTCAAATGTGTGTACATGGTTGTAAAATGTTTGTAAAAAATTATTTTGGACTATAGTTTTCAAAAATTATGTGAAAAGTTTGTGTCAAATAAGTTTGAGGAATATTTACATCACACCAAAATCCACTATATATGTATAAAACTGACCACTTACCCTATAAATTCTTAAAATCCATTTCTTGTAAATATAAGAAGCACTCCCGTGTACATATTTTTCACCTAGTTTTTAGCCAAAACCTTTTTGTTTTCAAAAATCTCAAAAACATTTGCAAAACTAAAATCCAAAAACATCTGAAAAAAAAATCTTTTTGAAAAATACAAAAAATGCATGCATCATGTTTTCAAAAATCCATAAAAAGTTCAAAATCTTTGAAAATTGCATCACAAAAATATTTCTTGCATAGCATAGCATGAACATTTTTCGGATTGAGTTTGATAGTTGAACAAGTCTAAGTAAAATCCGGAGATTGGAGCTTGATTGGACCTTGAAATCTACCTAATAACAGGAACCTTATGGGAACTGGGTTTGAGGTACTTTAGGTCTAGTTGACTTAATTCTTTGAGGATCACGGGACTTGGTTCAATGGATTCTTGACTGCCTAAGTAGAGTATTTCGGAGCACGTGCACGACTCTTGTTGATAATGACCTAACTTGGACACCTGCACCTTTCACATAGCTCTCCACGGATGAGGTGGTGAGGAGGCAGTTTCCTTTGGCTTGGGGTAGCATGTGTGGGTAGTACTTCTAGGCGGAACCTCTCTTCTTCTTCTAGTGAAGGAAGTGCACCTCAACTTGGTCTAGTGGTGATGAAGGCTAAAGACAGAAGCCGTGGGTTGCAATAAAGCTTCAAAAGAGGGATATTCTACTGGCTCAAGAGGAAAATTTCTTGTATATATGCTGCACCATGTAGATATGTTGTACTGATGCATTTGAAAAAAAAGAAGGAACTCCAAAAAAAATGGTGGGTTGGATTGAAAATTTAATAACCCCACCGGAGTGTATATAGTCCAATAAAGCAAAAGCTTATGGTATCCATGTTACATCTCATGAAGCTTGCAGCGGGAGACTTAGCTACACTGGTTGAGCTCCCAAAATTCTATACCTCTTATTCCCCCTCTTCTTGAGCCGGTTGCACTTGAACTTAGGAGGGAATACCCCGCTTCTCGAGGAAAGAGTTGCTAGACCGAGGCATTAGAGTTACCAGGTTAGGGGAGGTTGTTTCCTTGTTACTTCTGAGGTGGGGAGCTACATATCACTCACACTGTACGAGTCAGACTCATAGTCGTAAGAGTTTGTGTATGAGTTGAAGTATTTCTGACCTGGCTATTGAGGAGACTTGGACAGAGTTTTGGGATTCTCAAGGACTGTTGGATTTCAAATTTGGTTCTCATTAAGGTTTCGACCGCACTAAAATTCCTAAGGTCCGACTTAAGCTCCAAACTTTGATTTTATGAAGACAAGTTTAATGATCAAATTAAATCCATGTTCTTCTTTTTCTTTTATTTCTTTTTCTGTTTGCACTTATTGCATAAGTGTTTGCTAGGGACTAGCAAAGGTAAAGTATAGGGGGATGATGAATCCACATTTCATCATCTTTATTCTATCATTTTGGCATCAAAAACCCTAGCAAATGCTTGTAAATATCATTAATATCATCATCTTAGCATTCATGAATGTGCATCATATTAGTGTATAAAATACTGTAATTAAGGCCAAAATTATAGAATAAATAAAGAAAAGAAAAAGAATAAAATATTGCAAATATTTTATGACCCGAAACCCCGAGACCTAGGCATCTTGATGAATAGGTCGACAAGGAATAAAGCAGGGGGAGATAAGGTCAAAAAAAAATACAGTGTAAATACCTGAACTTCCTGTTCATTCTTTATTCATTTTGGGACCTATTTTGGGTTCCACTTTTTGTGCATCAAATAAAGAAACCTTGTTCATGAAAGTTGTAGATAATTTTATAAAGAAAAATACAAAATTGATTTCACAGAACAATAATGTACAGATAAAAAGTTATGGTCTGAATAAAAATCCAGAATCCCAACTTCCCAGACCCGTATCTCACAAATGAAAACTCCAAATGCAGCATACTCACCTATAATTGTATATAGAATAAAATAATCTATTTAATGGCGGTGGTTTCTCATTTGGCGGGGCTACAGTTTGAAAGTTGAGTTTTGGACCCCTATTGTATACTTGTACAGATTAAAATATTCAATTTATTCTTTATTCATTATTTATTCATTTTTTATATTTCTATAATGTTGTAAATATTACTTACAATATATATGTGCATTAAAATCAAAATAAAAACCTAAATAAAACTTAAAATAAAATACATACATATTTGATACATAGGTATTATACCTGTATTTATATCTATATAAAATATACTTCTATTTTATTAATTATACAAAATAAATCAGAAAAATAAAATAAAAATATATTTGTGTACATAAAAGTATCTTAGAATCTTAGAAAATAATAAATAAAAATAATGAAATTAAAATACACAAAATAAGAATTAAATACTTAAAGACATGGGTATTATACCTATATAAGGCTAAAAAGTGAACTTTTAAAAATATACCTCATAAAATTAATTAAAAATCATAATAAAATACTACATAAAATTACAAATATTTTTTATTTTATAACCTTTAATTAATCCGGCCTTATTCTATTTTTAATTGATTTTACAGAATAATTATCAGGGATTTTTCCTGATTGGTCCACGTGGACCAATCAAGAGACGGTCCCAGTTGACCTAGGTCAACTGGTCGTCCTTCCCACCTACCCCTGTCAGACGACTTGGTTTTTGAGCCATTTTCTCGGCTTTTTCCCAACCATTTCTTTCACCCTTTCGTCTTGATTCCTTCTGCATTTTTCTCCATCGATCATCCCTCTTGCCCGCCATGTGTTTACATCGGGCCAAGGATCACTGAGGCGCTCCAGGATCGTCAATCTTCGAGCCCCTGCAACTCGAGGTCAAACCAGATATAACGACCCCCTCCTTTTCATTTTGAATTTGAGTCCCCTTGGTCCACCCCTCTCCGCCTCTCTGGTGCTCGGAGCATTGCTGGAGGTGACAGCTCCACCGCGCGCTTCTCAGCCAAGGCGAACGAGGTCGAGGACGACTCCGCCACCTCCCGCTACCCCGGCGGTCGAGGTACTTTCTTCCCTCTGGCTCCGGCCATTGAGGGCCCTTTGCCTCTTTTATTTCTTGCTCATTAGCTTATCCATAGGTCTAGGATCATTAGCCCCCAAGAAATTTTGAGTTTAGTCGACTCCGTCACCAAATCATACCCCCTCGCCGGAGCGCACCTCCGATCACCCATCGCCACTTCGCCGTTCACCTCGATTAGGTCCACCTAAGGTCCAGGTAATTTGCCCTGGACCTCCTAACCATGTTTGCAGGGTCAAAGGTCGTTGACTCGTACCTGGGCGCCATTTTGTTGCTCGCCGGAGCTCAGCCGAGCCCTCCAGCTCCGCCGACCACCTGCGAGTGCCATGGCCGTCGCCGTGGCTTTTTAATGCCCCCAGGAGAAAGAGAAGGCCCCCAGGAAGCTCCTTGTCCATTTTGAAGCCCAGACATCGCCGGAGGACGAAGAGTTGGAGCGGCGAAGTTCGCCCTCGCCGGCGACCGACGTCGTTCTTCGTCATCGACTCCCAACCGTTGGATCGAGGAGCGCTCCCAGATTGCACATTTGCCATTGGATCGCGCCACGTCTCCACCGTCCGATCGTCCCCAGATGATCTAATCTCCGCCGTCCAAGCGAAGCGTCATCGGCCGTCCAGACTGCGCCACGTGTTTAAGTGGCCCCCCCATCAGCCATTGGATCACGCGCCAAGGGTATTTTGCACATTAACCCTCGCGCCTTTTGTATTTACTGTTTAGTATTTAAACTTTTGTCTGTAGTATAAAAACTTTGGGTTATTTGCATGTAAGCCCCTACACTTATTTTTATTTACACTTAGGTCCTCCGCCACGTCACCTCACGTGATCTGTACACGTGAGGTGGTGGGCTTTTTGCAAGGACCCCCCTGGGGTTTAGTTATTTCAGTTCAGTCCCAAGATTTTGTATTACAGTGTAAAACTTTGGGATATTTTGCATCGACCCCCCTGATAGTTTCAAATATTGCATTTTGGTCCCTGCCAGGTGCGTGCGAGTCACACGTCCTGGGGGGCAATTTACATCGATAACCAGGCGGGTATTGTAATTGATGTTTGGCCCTTAAAATTGAATATTTAGTTTATATTTTTGTGGAAATTTTGCAAGTAGCCCCTGGATGTTTTGGAAGTTGCATGTATGCCCCTGCCAGGCCTGTTAATTGTTTGAATGCTTGTTGTAACTATTTAACCTATCATTTTAAGTCCAAAAATTCCACAAAAATAGGGTTTAGCTCCTGGATACTTGTATTTTGACGCCCTAATTTTAGTTTTTGATTTGGTTTTATTTTTATATTTATTAAAAATCAAAAACATGCTTTTTATTCACTGTCTAGCTTAGAAAATACCAAAAAAATACTAAAAAGTCTCGAAAAAGTCCAAAAAAAATTATTTAGTGTGTATTTTACTATAGTGTCAGTCCAAAAATCTTTAAAAAAATCAAAAGAAAAACACTAAAAATTTAAAAACACTCAAAAACTTCAAAAAAATATAGAAAATCCTAAAAAACTCCAAAAAATACAAACTCAGTTCCTATTTGTTCTAGATTTTATCCTATTTATTATAAAATTAGTTTGAAAATTTTTGGTTGCTGTTTGTTATTTTTGATTCCAGTTTTACCCCGAGCCAGCAACTTTGTCACTGTTTTCTCTTATTTCAGTATTTAAAAATACCAAAACACCTTGAAAAATACCCAAAAATCATAAAAACAGTAAAAAAATCCTAAAAATATCAAAAGCATTTTATTTCTGAATTTTTGGATATTTTTGCATATTTTTACAAATATTTTATCTTGTCTTCTATTACATTGGTTTTAAATTCCAATATTGAAAAATATAAAATATAAAATTATAAAAATCAGAAAATTAAAAATCAAAATACAAAATTTAAAAAAAATTAAAAAAACTAAAAATTAAAAACCCACAAAAAAATATCCTTTGCTTGCTTAGTGTAGACACTGGACACACACATTCACTTGAGCACAATTGTTTGAATTACCATGTTTGCTCCCTGTGTTCGAACTCTCTGCATACTTGTCACTATACACCATTTGTGCAGAGTTAAAAGTAAATTTTAACTCCACATTATTTCTAATTTATTGATCTTTAGTGTGGGTTAATTGTTGATTAAATACATCTTATTGTGGGTCACCGCAGCGACTCGGTTGTCTCCGTCTTGTGTGAGTCATACTTTTTAGACCCTCGATAATTTGTGTTTATCAGCTTACATGCAAAAATTCCAAAAAAGTATAACTGCAAATAAAAGTTTTGTGACCAAAAATAAATATACAAAACACCTGGGGTTCCCTTGCAAAATTGCCAAGTCATGTGCGTAGCGCACGTGACCTGGCGAGGGACCTAAATGGGATAATACCAAAAGTCAGGGGGCGTTACGCAAATTTTACAAAACTTTAAAACACAGATGAAAGTTTTGGCATTTAAAAGTAAATACAATATTGCTCAGTGTGTTTTGGCAAAATACCCAAAGCTAAGGGCGGATCCAACGCTGCAGATTTGTCACTTAAGACACGTGGCGCGTTCGTGAGCCGCGATGATGGTTCGAATCAGTGACCTCGATTAGATCTCCAAAAATTGCATCAACGGCTGGGATGAACAGGATCCTACGGCAACTGTAATGCCTGGGTGGCCAGAGCGAGCTCTGGCGAGGCTGAACGTTAGGGCGATTAAATGGATGGAACTCGAAGATTCTTGGGGGGATTTGATCCTAATGCTAAGGCGAATAAAACGCGAGGAAAATGAATGAAGAAAGAGGTCTGCCTCAATGGTTAGAACCAGAGGGAGGTATACCTCGACGCCAGAGATGGCGGAGGTGATTGGAGCCGCCTCGGGCATCGCTCGACCGACCTGAAGCTCAGGAGAGGAAGCTGTCACCTTCCTCGAGCTTGCGGGTGTGAAAGAGGGAGTTGGGCCTGTCGAAGAGGGGTTCAAACTTTGAATGGAAGGTCGCGGCTCCATATGAAGGGTTTGACTCTGCGGCTCTGATGCTCCAAAGGTCGAGGAAGATGGCTCGGATCACAGCTCCTTGGCCCTAGGAAAGCCTAGGGCGTGAAAGAGCAAGGATCGAGGAGCAAAAGTGCCGAAGAGGTCGACAAGAACGGATGCAAGATTTGACCTCGAAAAAATCGAGAAGAAGGGGCAGAAACGAGGTTCTGACAGGCGCACATGGGGACGACATCCAGTCAACCCGCCGGTCAACGTGGTCTGGCGCCTGGTTGGTCCACGCGGACAACCAGGAAAAATCCCCGAGAAATGTTTTGTAAATTCAATTAAAAATAGAAAATGATTTTATTATTTTTAGGTTATAAAATAAAAAATATTTTTTATTTTTAAGGTATTTTAATATGATTTTAAATTATTTTAATGAGGTTTATAATTACAAGTTACTATTTTAGGCTTGTATAGGTATATATATCTATGTATTTTAATATTTTATTTTTATTTTGTGTATTTAATGTTATTATTTTTGTTTAGCATTTTATAAATTTATAAAGTATTTTTATACACTTAAATATATTTTTATTTTATTTTTCTGAGATATTTTGTACACTTAATAAAATAGAAATAGTAATTATGTTGGTATATGTACATGTGTTATACCTAGGTATGTTACAAGTATTTTATTTTGTATTTTCTTTATGTTTTTATTCTAGTTTTAATATACATATGTATTATAAATATTATAAAATTATAAAAATAATGGATAAATAATAAAATGAGTATTTTAATCTGTACGAGTATACAAGTGGGGTCCAAAACTCAACTTTCAAATCGTAACTCCGAAAAATACGAAACCACTTTCATTAAATCGATTATTAAGAATTATATACAATTAAAAATGAGGTCAAAAAGGGTTCAAATGAAAATGGGAGTTTTGGTGGCTTTTTCAGCAATGGCCGAGAGGCTCGTAAATCGAGGCAGAAACGGGTGGGTCTTTGCTCCAATCCCCGAAAAAACCTACTGGCGTGTATCATGGAGTCTTGGGCCACAAGTTTGCAGAAGGGCGCTCTCTCATTCGGTGAAAGAATCGGCGTGGAAAAAATCGAGAAGAGGAGGGTAGGCAAATGTCCAGCGGGCTGTAACCTGGGTCATAGAGTTGACCCCAGGTCAACGGATGGCGTGGCCTGATTGGGCCACGTCATCCGCAAAAAGACAAAAAGTTAAATAAATACCTTGTAAATTTATTTAAAAATAATAGATGATGTAATTAATTTTAGGTTATTTAATAAAAAAATATTTATTATTTTATATAGTATTTTATTCTTATTTTTTATTATTTTTATGAGGTATATTTTTACAAGTTGCTTTTATACCCCTATATAGGTATATTACCAATGTATTTTATTATTTGATTTTTATTCTGTGTATTTCAATTCTATTATTTTTGTTTCTTATTTTATAAAATTACAAAATAATTTTATACACTTAAATATATTTTTATTTTATTTTTCTGATATAATTTGTATGTTTAATAAAATATAAATATGTTTTGTATAGGAATGGGTATAGGTAGTATACCTATGTATCAAATATGTAAGTATTTTTATTTTTGTATTTTCTTTGCATTTTCATTCTAATTTTAATGCACATAATTATTATAAGTAATAATTACAACATTATAAAAATATAAAAATATAAAAATAATGAATAAATAATAAATCGAATATTTTAATCTGTACAACTATACAATGGGGGTCCAAAACTCAACTTTCAAACCGTAGCTCCGCCAAATGCGAAACCACCGCCATTAAATAGCTTATTTTATTCTATATACAATTAAAGGTGAGTATGCTGCATTTGGAGTTGTCAGTTGTGAGATACGGGTCTGGGAAGTTGGGATTCTGGGTTCTTATTCAGACTATAACTTTGTATATATATATATTCTTTTTCTGTGAAATCAATTTTGTATTTTTTTTCTTGTAATATTATCTACAACTTTCATGTACAAAGTTTCTTTATTTGATGAATAAAAAGTGGAACCAAAAATAGGTCCCAAAATGACTAAAGAATGAATAGAATAATATAGGTATTTGGCCCTTATCTCCCCCTACTTTATTCCTTATCGACCTATTCATCAAGATGCCTAGGTCTCGGGGTTTCGGGTCATAAAATATTTACAAAATTTTATTCTTTTTCTTTTCTTTTATTTATTCTATAATTTTGGCTTTAATTATTGTATTTTATGCACTATATGGATGCACATGCATGAATGCTAAGATGATGAAATTAAAGGTATTTACAGGCATTTGCTAGGGTTTTTGATGCCAAAATGATAGAATAAAGATGATGAAATGTGGATTCATCATCCCCATATACTTTACCTTTGCTAGTCCCTAGCAAACACTTATGCAATAAGTGCAAAAAGAAAGAAAGAAAAGAAAAAGAAGAAGAACTTGGATTTAATTTGATTATCAAACTTGTCTTCACAAAATCAAAGTTTGGAGCTTAAGTCGGACCTTTGGAATCTTCGTGCGGTCCGAACCTTAATGAGAACCAAATTTGAAATCCAACAGTCCTTGAGAATCCCAAAACTCTGTCCAAGTCTCCTCAATAGCCAGGTCAAAAATACTTCAACTCATACGCAACCTCTTACGACTATGAGTCTGACTCGTACAGTGTAAGTGATATGTAGCTCCCCACCTCAGAAGTAACAAAGAAACAACCTCCCCCACCTTGGTAACTCTAATGCCTCGGTCTAGCGGCTCTTTCCTCGAGAAGCGGGGTATTCCCTTCTAAGTTCAAGTGCAACCGGCTCAAGAAGAGGGGGAATAAGAGGTATAAAATTTTGGGAGCTCAACCAGTGTAGCTAAGTCTCCCGCTGCAAGCTTCATGAGATGTAACATGGATACCATAAGCTTTTTCTTTATTGGACTATATACACTCCGGTGGGGTTATTAAATTTTCAATCCGACCCACCACTTTTTTGGAGTTCTTTTTTTTCTTTAAGTGCATATGTACAACATATCTACATGGTGCAGCATATATACAAGAAATTTTCCTCTTGAGCCAGTAGACTATCCCTCTTTTGAAGCTCTATTGCAACCCACGGCTTCTGTCTTTAGCCTTCATCACCACTAGACCAAGTTGAGGCGCACTTCCTTCACTAGAAGAAGAAGAGAGGTTCCGCCTAGAAGTACTACCCTCATATGCTACCCCAAGCCAAAGGAAACTGCCTCCTCACCACCTCATCCGTGGAGAGCTATGTGAAAGGTGCAGGTGTCCAAGTTAGGTCATTATCAACAAGAGTCGTGCGTGTGCTCCGAAATACTCTGCTTAGGCAGTCAAGAATCCATTGAACCAAGTCTCGTGATCCTCAAAGAATTAAGTCAACTAGACCTGAAGTACCTCAAACCCAGTTCCTATAAGGTTCCTGTTATTAGGTAGATTTTAAGGTCCAATCAAGTTCCAATCTCCGGATTTTACTTAGACTTGTTCAACTATCAAACTCAATCTGAAAAATGCTCATGCTATGCAAATGCGATGCAGAATGCAGAAAATATTTTTGTGAAGCAATTTTCAAGATTTTGAACTTTTTATGGATTTTTGAAAAGATAATGCATGTGTATGCAGATGTATTTTTTTGTATTTTTTGAAGAAATTTTTCAAGTGTTTTTGGCTTTTAGTTTTGCAAATGTTTTTGGGATTTTTGAAAACAAAAGATTTTTGGTTGAAAACTAGGTTAAAAATATGTACACGGGAGTGCTTCTTATATATACAAGAAGTGGAATTTAAGAATTTACAAGGGTAAGTGATCAATTTTATACATATATATAGTGGATTTTGGTGTGATGTAAAAATTCCTCAAACTTATTTGACACAAGCTTTTTCACACAATTTTTGAAAACTATAGTCCAAAATAGTTTTTACAAACATTTTACAAACAAGTACACACATTTGAAAATCATTTTGCAAAGGTTTTCAAAACAGTATATATAGGTTTTTCAAAACATTTTTGCAACCATTTTTTAAACCATTTGCAAATCATTTTTCAAACATTTTTATTTCACACAAAGAAATTTTTACAAAACACGCATTTTTACACAGGTTGAAAACATGTAACAAAATATTTTCAAAATAGTTTTCAATAGATGTTCACAAAGATTTTCAAACTATTTTTCAAACATTTTGCAAAAAAACTTTTTCACCTAATTTATTAATCAGTAAATACACAAAATAATTTGAGGAACAGAACATCTTTTTATTAAAGATTTTAATGAATTTTAATGAATTGTTAGCCATATTATTAAGAAAATACGAAAGTACGAGTTATGGCTAAAGTATATACGTAGTATATACGACCCCCCTATACTTAGCTTGAGCTATGTCCTCATAGATCAGAGAGAAAAGAGAAGACATAACTCGTACTAAGTATAGGCAAGTCTAAAGAATAATGGAATAAGTGATGAATGAATAAACCAATGAGAAGTTGACCGTCCCCCCTATACTTAGGATCAAATAATCCTAAGTATAGCAGACTGTATACAAAGCAGGGAGGGTCAAGGGTGGGAATGAACAGATTGTACTCAAATTGTTTCCCCCCTATACTTAGGGTAAAATATCCCTAGGTATAGACAAGAAGAGGAGACATGGAGATGATCAAAGAATGGAAATACTCTGGGTGCACACCCCCTATACTTAGGACAAAGTACGTCCTAAGTATGGAAAACTGTCTACAAGGGCGGCACCTTTTTGATAGATAGAGAAAATAGAAGAGGAAAAGAAAAAAAGAAGAAAAGAAGAAAGAGATCTGAAGATGGAAGGATAGATCAGAGGATATACACATCACTCCCCCTATACTTAGGGTAAAAGAAGCCCTAAGTATAGGCAACGACAGGAGTGAGGACACAAAACGATGAAAGAACACTCGGCTCGTCCACCCCCTATACTTAGGACAGAGTACGTCCTAAGCAAGGCAAACACGAGAATGGATGGACGAGCAGTACGGGAGAGACAGAGATGAACAACAGCGAATGTACAACAGAGGTGGATGTACATAGGATCAAGAAGGTGGAAAGCTGACCTTCTTGCGAGACCACTGAGGGATAGATCTGATATGGTGTATGTCAACATCGGGGTCCCCAGTGGACGGCAGCCGATCAGGGTCGACATGGTGAAGGCCCTCAGTGGAGTCAAATCGGAAAGGGACGAACTGATCAATGGAAGCAATATGGCTAGGTTCTCCCTTGGTAGTCGTATGGTGTGAAGGCACAGACTGGTGAGTGGAAGAAGTATGACTAGGTCTGGCTTTGGAAGTCTCGCAGATGTCAAAGTGGAATGGGACAAACTCATTATCCTCGGAAGAAGTGTAATCGGAGTCGTCCTGCGAGTCCTCGTCCAGGTCAAAATCAAAAGGAACGAAATCATCAGTGGAAGTATACGAACTCAGATCGTCCTTAAGAGTCTCACCTGAATCATTGTCTTCAACAAGAGGTCTGAATTTATCAAAATAAATGGCAGCATCATAACCGACCTCAATCATCTTTACTTGTGAAGGGCCAGGAACGGATTTATCAGTGGAAGTAGTCAAGCTAGGTCCGTCCTGTCTAGTCTTACCTAGGTCGTTTGTTTCCTTATGAGGTCTCTCAAAATAATGGGCAACATCATAAACCTCCTCAGTGGTCTTGGTATCTGCCCTCCGCTCAAATGGTTCAATCACATAAATACTCTGGATTTCATCAACACATCGCCACACACTAAGAGGAGGAAACTCAAGGTCCATGCTTTCCAATTTCCTCCCCTTTCGGGGGATTCGTCGGGTCTCATTAGGTTTCGCTAAGCAAACATCTTTAGTAGCATCAGATCGGTCATGGGCCTCGGAGTCAGCTATAATCGGTGAAGGTGCATCAGGTGCAGGTCTCTGGTCAACTGTGGGTGCGGTGATCAACACTTCGCTCTCGTCAACAGGACGGAAGCGAACCTCTCCTGATCCATAATCGATAACGACCCTCGCAGAGGCGAGGAATAGTCGTCCCAGGATGATTGCAGATGGCTCCCCTGTGGAGGTCTCCATGGGCAACACGACAAAATCAACATTGTGGCTCGTGCCCTGAATAGAAATGACGGCGTTTTCAAGGATACCCTTCGGCCTCTGAATAGATCCATCAGCAAACTGAACGATCATCCTGGTCTTCTTGAGAGGCCCTAAGTGAAGAGACTGTACCAGCGAGAAGGGTAATATACTAATAGAAGCACCGTCGTCTAGGAGAGTGTGATCACAAGTATAGTCAGAGATAGTGCAGGTGATGAAAGGTGTAGCCGTGTTCTTCTTCTTAGGAATGGGACGGTGTGTGATGGCGAGGGCAGTGGCCATGGTCAGAATGTGACGCTCAGATCTGCTCCTCCGCTTTCTCTTCTTGGGAAGAGGAGCAGGTAATTGGGTCATGGCCTGCTGAAGTGGGGCACAGATGATCTCATGAATGGTGGCCACCACTTCGGGTTCAGATAGCATATTTTTGAACTTTTGGACTTCCTCCATACAAGGGAGGAAGTCAGAATCAGCATATACACGAGGCATGCCAAGAGCAGTCTGTACAGCGGCATCCTCGGGGTCAAAGGTGGGACTAAGTGTGAATGCATGTGTGGTCAAGGGTTCTGGCAAGTGGACTCTCTCCTCAAAATATTGATCAACCAAGTGTCTCCCGAACTCTTTTTGTATTTTTAAATTTTTCTCATTTTTTGTATTTTTGGTGATTGCAAGCTCCCATGATCACCCACAAGTAAATCTGAATTCCCGACGGAAGGAGCATTAATCTGATTGTTCCTCAAGATAGCAAGATTATCATTCAACAAATCAATGCGCTTTGTCATCCGATTCAAGATATCACTCATGGAGATCGAGGGAGGTGACTCCAATAGGTCAAACTCGGGTGGATGTGAAGGTGGAGGTGGATAATATACAGGTGGGGGTTGGGTGTGGGTAGAAGTCCGAGTCGTGATACTGTGGCTGAGGCGGATATGTACAAAAGTCAGAAAAAGTAGGAGGATCCTCCTGATAAAGGGGAGGTGGACCGGCTGTAGGGTACGAGAAATCCGCAAAGTCCGGATAAAAATCGCTCCAGGGATCCATCTCGAAACAAGAGAGAATGATCGGGAGAACACGATGGTCAAGTCAATAGATGTGTGGAGAAAGGCGCAAATGCGCAGAGATGATCTAGAATGCACACAAAACAATCACAAGCAAAAATGAAACAACCAAACCCTCAATTCACCTACTCAACTCGGTGAAGACCACAAATGCGGTCTTTTTATCTTGTCTGTTTTGGAGTTAGGTGAAAAAGTCAAAAAGTTGCACAAACACTTAGAGGCTCAATGGGATTTGGGCACTAACCTTAGTGTGTGCGCGAGCAATGTAAAACGAAGACAATGAGGGGATTACTCGCCCCAATACAAGATTTTTCTTTTTGGTCGATTTTAGGGTCAAGTAATATTAGCAGTCCCAATTTTATTGGTTATCACTTTTTTTATTTTTAGTGAGAATGCACGAGCCTAACGAGGAGTCAATTTTACTTAGCACCTAGGTGATCAAAAACAGAGGTAGAGGAGCGGAAAAGCAATGCAAGCGGCAAATGATGATGGATGCTAAAGCGTAAAAGCTCACCTTGCCTCCAGCACTCTACATGCAAAGATGCTCAGCAGAATTGAAACCTATCTATATGCAAATGCAAAGCCAATGAAATCGCCCTAAGTTTCAGAAATTGCTATTAGCGGGAAGAACCACAAGTCGGTCACCGATCCTCAATCCAAAAAGTCCGGTCTAGACTCACCCCTCCTCTTCTCGACAAGTCGAGTTCAGGAGTAGCGCTTGATGGGGTGGACTCGCGGCGCGGCGGATCTAAGATGATGAGAGGACCGTTTAAAAATTTGACTAAGTCCAAACGCGGCTATAGGTACATGCAAGATATATTAGGTGTTTGGCCTTAATCTATCGCAAGCAATCCTAAATCTAAGGGCTCAATCACACAAAGTGAAGAAAACAAAACCGAAAAACAAAGTAAAAAAAATGCGATGAAAACCGATAAAAAATGCGGTGAGCACCCAAGTGTACAAGCACTTGGAAATTGGGCCCGAAAGTCCAAGTCCGAATGTACCTGTATTATTACAAATAAAGAGTCTCTCTCTCAAAATAAATTACACTAATAAATATAATACAAGAAAATGAATGCTAAGGAGTTGTCTTGCAAAATCCTCCAAGTCCTTCTTCGTGCTAGGCGAAAGCCGCTTTACGTGGGTGCGAAGGTGCTCCAAGAGGGGCTCCTCCCTCGATCCGCGTACCTCGCACGGAATCCAAATAAGGAGAGTGGTTAGACAATTCAACAGATATATCAAAAATAATACAAATAGAAATAAAAGCCACGAAATGCAGACAAATAATCACAACACAAGCAAAAAGTGATCTACGCGCTGTTGCTCCCCGGCAACGACACCATTTGATAAACGCAAATTATCGTGGGCCTAAGAAGTATGTCTCACACAAGGCGGAGACAACCGATGTCGATGCGGCGACCCACAATAAAGTGTATTTAATCAACAATTAACTCACACTAAAGATCAACAATTAAAAATAAATGTGGAGTTAAAATTTATTTTTTACTCTGCACAAATGATGTAAAGGCCAGTATGCAGAGAGTTCGAACACAGGGAGCAAAGAGGGTAATTCTAAAAGATGTGCACAAGTGATTGTGAGTGCTGTCTACACTAAGCAAGCAAGCAAAGAAATTTTTGTGGGTTTTTAATTTTTAATTTTTTTTATGTTAATTCTATTTTTAATTTTATATTTTGATTTTTAATTTTCTGATTTTTATAATTTTATAATTTATATTTTTTTTCTTTTTCAATATTGGAAAATAAATGCTATGTAATAAAAGAGAAGATAGAATAATGATAAAATATGCAAAAATAGCCAAAAATTCAGAAATAAAATGTTTTTGATTTTTTAGGAATTTTTTACTGTTTTTGTGATTTTTGGGTATTTTTCTAAGTGTTTTTGGTATTTTTGAAATACTGAAATAAGGGAAAACAGTGAAATATGTGCTGACTGTGAGTAAAATAAGAATTCAAACAGCAACCAAAATTTTTCACACTAATTTTCAAATAAAGAGAATAAAATATAGAACAAACAGGAACTGAGTTTGTGATTTTTGGGGTTTTCTAGGGTTTTATATATTTCTTTGAAGTTTTTGAGTGTTTTTGAATTTTTGGTGTTTTTCTTTTGAGATTTTTAGTCATTTTTGGACTGACACTAAAATATGGTAAAATATACACTAGGGAATGTTTTTGGATTTTTTCGAGATGTTTTAATATTTTTTTGGATTTTATAAGCTAGACATTGCACAAAATGGAAGTTTTTGATTTTTAATAAATATTAGAATGCAATAATTATGGAAAATAAAAATACGATGATGAACTACTATGTAACAAGACACTATTGTGATTTTTGAGATTTTTTTTGGGGTTTTATAGAGGCATGCAAAAATTAATAGAAGCAAAAAGAAAGTACATACGGCCAGGGGTGTTTTTGTAATTATTAAGAAATGCAAGGGCCTCTACGCAAATATTTCAGAAATATTATAACTAAAGAAAATACTTGCTGGACTAAAAAGAAATGCTCAAAGTGCCAAGGCTATGCCCGCAAAAGTCCAAGCCCCACGTGCATAGGCACGCGCACCTGGGAAGGGGCAACTCGCAATTATCAAAACTTTCGAGGCTCGAATGCAAAATGTCCACAAAAAATATACTGCAATTAGATATTTTTGGACCAAACGTCAATATACAGAGGAGCAAGGGGGTGGAGCGCGTGATGTGCACGCGCCTGGCAAGGACTTCTGCGCAGTTATCAAAAACAACGATGAAAGTTTTGCAAATATTACATAAATGTTTCAAAGCAAATGCAAGTTTCGGGTTTATAAAATAAAGACAAAAATGGCAGGGTTAGATCACAAAATACCCACGCACTGCGGTGCATCAATAAAAATTAGAAAAATAAAAATAAAATAAAAAGAAATAAAATAAAAAGAAATGAAATAAAAACCAAAATCCACCTTGTATATATACCTGTAAACATGTATATAAAAGTATTTATTTAATCTATGTAAATAAATAATAAAAATAAAATAAAAATCCCCTTTTATTCCAAATTTTATTCTATAAATATATAAAATATAAAATTGGAATAAATGTACAAAAATAAACAATTAAAAATAAAATAAAAAATACATATATGTATACCTATATATAATAATAATATTTTGTAAATACATAATTTATATTTCAAAAAAATAAATAAAAATCACTAAAAATTAATTTGAAAATAAATAAACATTTTTCATGTTTTAAGTTTTTCGAAATAGAGCCATTTATTATTTTTAATCGAATTTCCAAATATTTAATAAACGGCGAGCTCTGATTGGTCCACGGCGAATGTTGACCCCCGGTCAACTCCCCCTGGACCATTCAACTCGGATCTATGCACCCCGTCCCGACTTCTCATAATTACCCCCACATGATCCGAGCTCTATTCGCCTAAACCCCGAGTCCTAATCATACTTCCTACATCCGGGATCCACGCCCGGTGATTTTTCCTCGGGGTCCGAGCTCCGACAACCATGCCCGACCCATTCTTCTCGGACCCCTAGCGCTATTTAACCCAACCTCCGCCGCACTTTCTCAATCATCTTTGGCACTGCTCCTTCATCCCAGGACCTCCATCTCCTTCCCTAGAGTGACAGCTTCACGAGGGAGGTGTCGAAGAGAGGAGAGGAAGCCTTCAGCCACTGATCCGGCGACTCTTGCCGTTGTGCGTCGCCGCGAGGTGCGCCAGAGCCTCAGGACTCGACGACCCTTCGAGGCTACGACCCAGCGCTCCACGAGCTCGTCCCCAGTCGACTCCCGTCATCAGGTAGACCCGATAGCCTTCTGTTCATCGTCCATTTCGATTTTCGCTTCAAGCTCTGCCCGAGTGGTCAGAGCTCCGCCAGCCCATCCTACCCGTACCGATACCCTCGCCGACTCATCGCCGCCCTTCTTCCACGATCTGATCATCTCGACTCTGGCCACCAAAGCCAGGATCGAGCTGGTCTTCCTCCGCCGCCTTCGTCGGAGCCTTCATTCGCCCACCACGTCGCTTCTTTCATCCTTTTTGCGAATAACCCCCGCCGGAGCACCCCTCCAAGCGACCCCTTTCTTTTGCAGGTGAATAAAGTGCAGATACCCCCCTTGGTCGTGCTTTCACCCCTTCGTCGGAGCTCCTCCAGGTCGCTCGTCCCTCACCAGACGATCCGAACGTTGGTAGCTTCATCGGAGGAGACCACCCGATGCGGAGAGTCACCGTGAGGAAGACCCTCTTCCCTGATCGTTCATCGGCCTGCTAGATCGTCTCCGGCGAGACGGGGAACCTCATCTGGGAGGAGTTCTTCCTCATCCATCGCCAGCCGTCGGATCGTCCCGTTGCTCCAGATCGCATCCATACCGTCAATTCTCTACGATGTCAGACTGTCAGATCATGGTCTGACGGGCACGCGCCACCCACGTTCATCACGCGCCTCCACCGTTGGATCGTCCAGGCGGCTGCACCAGGACAACACATCAGCAACCAATCCCGCCTCGACGCCTGGCACCTCACGTGCGCCACCACGCGCCTCGGCTGGGTAATTGCACCCATACCCCTGCAGTTTTCCGTTGTTATAGTTTAATTTAATAAATAAATATTAGCTCTTGGACATATTGCACTTAGGATCTTAATGTTTATGATATTTGCATTTTCGTCCTTGCCTGTGTGAGACATGTGCTTCGTCACGTGATATTTGGACAAATTGCATTGTATGGGCTTGCAGTTTCTATGTGTTATGGAATGAAATTAACTTTAAGAAATTTGCATTTATGCTCCTGTGAATGGTTTTATTCGACATGTGCTGACTTATCTTGGCATTTTGCATTTTGTTCCATGGGCTTTTAGCACGTGTTGCTATTAAGTCCCTAAAACTATGTTTCCTTACTGTTAGGTCCCTTCGTGCCTGGTACACGTGCATCGCGCGTGAATATTTGGACATTTTGCACGAGGGACCCTGCATCTTCTTGGTTTGTTATTGTTTAGCCCCTGGAATCACTTTTTCTTACATTTAGGTCCCTGTGCACTGTGAGCCTCTATTTTGTTTAAATAAAATAGCAAATTAATTCCAAATTGCATGAAATTTGGATACGCGGCTCCTGCCACTGTGTAAAAATTTCACTAAAAATTTGGTGCAAATTTGAGGTTTTTTGATATTTTTAAAAATTCAAAAATAGTAGCTTTTGCTTCCGTCCGATTTAGAAAATCAAAGAAAAATGTTAAAACTCCGCTAAAAATTGCAAAAAAATTAGTGTAAGTTTTAGTTTCTTTTATTTTCGTTGCAATTTTCGTGATTTTTGGATATATAAAAACCCTAAAAATTGAAAAACCCTAAAATCATATAAAAATTCTAAAAAATTCTAGAAAATCCAAAAAATATAAACTCTTTTTCTGAATTTTATTCTTTACATATACTCCGCACAGAAACTATCATCAGATTTTTATAGGCCAATTATAGATTTTTAATTGGCCTTTCAAATCTGATTATACAGATTGCTTCTGTTTTTACCTTTCTTGATTTTTAGAAAATCATATAGAAATTAGAAAATTCTGAAAAATTCACCAAAAACATTAAAAAACCTAAAAAAATAAAAACATTTTTGTTTGAATTTTTGGAGCGTTTTTTATTGATTAAATAATTGGTTGTGTGTGCTTGTTTCTATATTTATTTAAAAAAATCAAAATACAAAAACATTAAAAAAATATAAAAACCCACCAAAAATACATTTTCTTCCCATTTTTGATCTTGACTACTTCGTAGGTTGCAAGGCCAATTCGTACTCCCTGAGTCCGACCCTGGTCGCTATACCAGGTTAATAAAAATAGGCAGGACCGCTATTTATGTTTTGATTGTTTTATTTACTTTGTTTGGTGGTCTGATTTACATTTTCTTGATTGACCGATTCCGAGTGACTGAGGTCGCAACGATCTTAGTTATCTATCTCCCTTAGTCGTTCGGATTATTCTCTCATCAATGTGGTGCAAGGAGCACCGTTGATGAGCGCCCTTTGTGGGGTAAATTGCATAGCCCCCGTTCACTTTTTGTTTTTACTATTTACTTTAAATAAACCAAGTTGTATAATATTTTATGTGAAATTTACAAGTAGACCCCATAATTTCTTTTTAATTAAACCTAGATCCCTTGCTAGGTCACCTCAAGTGCCCGTGCACGTGAGGTCCATGGCTTTTTCCATCCAAGACCTTGCAGCTTTGGCTATTCATTTTAAGTACTAAAATTGTATCTTAAGTGTTAAATTTTTGGAATAATTGCATGCAAGGCCATGTCATTCATTTTAATTACATTTATACCCTGCCAAGAGCTTATTAAATATGAATTTAATAGGAGAAATTGCTTTGGTGCCCCTGGACTTTACTTTGAAGGTTATTAAATGCCTTTAAACTTTGCCTAATTTTCAAATAGGTCCTTGCTAGATCCAGAATTTTATTTTTATTTATTATTTACTAAAAATAGCATTGTATATCTACAAATTATACTAAAATTATCTAAGGTATCTTTTAGCTTTATTTCTCACCTACAATTTTTGCATGACATTATAAACTATTTTCCGATTTATAAGAAATAAAAAACATGCATTATATTCCTTTTCTACTTATTAAAATCCAAAAAAATTATAAAATCACCTTTATAAATTCTAAAAAATAAAGTACCTATATTATTATATATTCTATCTTTAAATCAAAAATCACTAGAAAATATAAGAAGAAAACATTAAAAATTATTAAACCCTAAAAATACTATAAAATCAAAAAACATTCATTTAAAATCCAAAAAAAATATGTTCTATTCTATATTTTTCTTTATTATATATATTATATATTAAAATAGTTTTGAGAATTTTTGAACCTATTACTGATTTTTAAAACCCAAAATAATTCGACTTTATTATTTTATTAATTGTTTTGTATATGTTTAGTACTTTAAAAATACATAAAAATTAATATAAATTCTAAAAAATGCCAACGTTAGAGAAAATATCAAAAGTCCAAAACATTTTATTTTATATATTTTGAGTATATTTAGATGTATCCAAAAATATAAAATCCTATAAATACTATATCTGCTTTATATTATTTTTATAGTACATATTATTATTACATATAAGTATATAATATATCTTGAAAATAAAAAAGAAACTAAAATTTTGCAAAATTTAAAAAGAAAATAAAGGCTAAAAATTTAAAAATATAAACAATAATATAAAACCATTAAAAATCCATAAACATTAAATATAATTAAAAACTAATAAAAATTAGAAAAAATAATGAAAAAGTACAATAATAATTAATTAATATTATTAATTATTATAATTATACCTATCCTCTATTACTCTCGGTGGTTCATCCCCTATTACTTGTCTACTATACACATTTTGTTGGGAATAATAAATTTCATCTCACCTTGGTTTTATTGCATATATTTATTTGTGGGTTGATTGTTGACTTATTCGAATTAATTGGGTACCGAGAGCCGAGAGAGGGCCGACACAATGATTGTCGGATCTGACTTGTCGGACACCGCATGCTCCTCCAAGACAATATCCGACTTGTATTTCCCTAGTTTAGGAATTAACATGTGTATGTGTCCAGTTCTATTATGGCACATGGATTAAAGCAGAATTGTTGCCCTCTGTGAGCCGCTCGATCATCTTAAGTGAGGCGATGTGGTGCAAGGAGTGTTATTGATGAGCGCCCTTTTAAGGGGTAAATTGCGTAGCACCCCTTTCGCTTTTTGTTTTTAGTATTTATTCCTTTAAATAAAGTAGTATAATATTTTGTGTGAAATGTATAAGTGGACCCCATCATTTCTTTTTAATTATAACTAGATCCCATACTAAGTCACCGCACGTGCCCGCACGTGTGAGGTCCATGGATTTTTACATCCAAGAACTTACGGCTTTGGATATTTATTTTTAGTACTACAAATTGTATATTGTGTTAAATTTTTGGAATAATTGCACGCAAGGCCTTGACATTCATTTTAAATACATTTATACCCCTGCCAAGCACTAATTAAATATGAATTTAATTGGAGAAATTGCTTGGGTACCACTGGACTTTATATTTAAGGTTATTAAATGCATTTAAACTTTCCTTAATTTGCAAATAGGTCCTTGTTAGTTCCATAATTTTTTTGTGTTTATTAATTATTAAAAATAGCATTATAAATCTAAAAATTATAATAAAATTATCTAAGGTGCCTGTTAGCTTTATTTCTCACCTATAATTTTTTAATAACATTTTAAATTGTTTTCCTATTTATAAAAAATAAAAAACATGCATTATATTCCTTGTCTAGTTATTAAAATCCCAAAAATTTAGAAATCACCTTTAAAAGTTTCAAAAAAATTACAGTACTTGTATTATTATATAATATATCTTTAGACCAAAAAAGACAAAAAATATAAAAAGAAAACATAAAAAATTAAAAAACCCTAAAAATAATATAAAATCAGACACTTTCATTTAAATCAAAGAAAACTTATGTTCCATATTTTTCTTTATTATATATATATATTATAAATTAAAAATAGTTTTGAGAATTTTTGAACATGTTATAGATTTTTAAAAACTAAACAATTTGAGTATATTATTCTATTCATTTTTATACATTTTTGTACCTTAAAATGCATAAAATTAGTAAAAATTCTATAAAAAATACCAATAGTAGAGAAAAATGTCAAAAGCTCAAAACAATTTATTTTATATATTTTGAGTATATTTATTTGTATATAAAAATATAAAATCCTATATATAATATATATGCTTTATTTTACTTATATAGTACATATTATTATTATATATAAGTATATATTATATACTAAAAATAAGAAAGAAACTAAACATTTGCGAAATTAAAAAGAAAATAAAAACTAAAAATATAAATTTATAAAAAATAATATAAATCCATTAAAAATCCATAAAAAATAAATATTATTTAAAAACTCAAAAAAATTAAAAAAATGAAAAATTATAATAATATATAATTATTATTAATTTTTAATAACTATACCTGTCCTCTGTTACTCTCGGTTGTTCAACCCCTATTACTTGTCCACTATACATATTTTGTAGGGTATAATAAATTTCATCTCACCTTGGTTTTATTGCATATATTTATTCGTGGGTTGATTGTTGACTTATTCGGATTGATTGGGTACTGAGAGCCGAGAGAGGGTCAGCACAACGATTGCTGGATCCGACTTGTCGGACACCGCATGCTCCTCCAGGACAGTTTCTGACTTATATTTCCCTAATTTAGGAATTAACACGTGTATGTGTCTAGTTCACGTTCATGAATGAAGGTTCCTTACATTTTTTAAAAAAATAAATCGTGATGCACTCAAATTATTCGACCGCAATTAATTAAGGTAATGTACGGACGATAGATATTAAGTTATTTTAGTCCTAATACCACAATTCAAAGGCATGTTTTGTCGGGAACGGATCGTCTGCTATAAATGGCAGTCGCAACATGTGTTGTAATGCACACAGATCGTCGGATGAGAATCGGACGACCCTCATAGGAGATCGGGGATAGTGGGCTCGCATCTCAGGGTCGTCCATTCATGATCGGACGGCTCTGGCGTTTACAGCAGGTCTCTTGTACAGCATACGATCCTCTCTATGTTTTGTCACCTCTAGAACGAGGTTGACATGTTTCGGTGGCTGCTTTCCTTGTTGGTGAAAATCACATCTATAGCTTTTATGAGGGGAACCCATAGTGGAAACACCATTAATTTGCCTCCAAGTGGAGGGGGAAGAAAATGCAGACCTTTGTAAATCTAAGCCGTAAGTAGTGCAGTCAGCATCAAGCTAAAACCCAAACCCTATTGCTCCTTAGCACATATATATGCTGCTTTCTGGTTTTCCATTTCGATCGTGGCATTGGGAATATAACTTAATCTGGAGGGAACAAGATGGCGATTTCCTCTGAAGAAGGAACTGGTCAGTCATGCAGGTGGCCCAACACCAGATGTGGCCGTAAACAAAGACATGAGAAGAAATGTATAGTCACAGAAATAATGAGGTGGTTGGGATTGATGGATTTAGAGTATCTGTTTTTTTATAAATGCAGATATCATTATCGCGTGCGTTCAGATATGTCAAAACCCAACATAGGAGATCTTAATTATCCCAAATTGTAGGCTTAAGGGTCCCAATCTTTGCACCACATTTTAAATTATTTACTAACTCTAGTGTCTTGTACTCATGATTGCAGACACCGAAGCACACCCACATTTGAAACTATTCTAGGGGTTGCAATTTTTTATTTTTAATTAGTAGCACCCATCCTCCTTCTCCTCCTCCCTTCCAACCTCCACCAGCCCCCTCCTGTCACCTCCTCTCATATGTTCTTTGGTGTGGATTTTTTACGAGGGTGGCACTCGATCTTGACGAGGTCGGCTGACGGCGAATGGAGATCTTAGGTGAAGGTTAGCCAGAATCCATGGCCGCTCTGGGTGGAGGCTCAACCTCCTTGACCCGATTGCTCTGCTGACATCATCGTCCGAGTGGGATCCTAACAACTGGCAGGGCCGAACCACACATCATCCTGACACTCCATAGCAATAACATCAGGATTTGTGATCTTGTTAATGCATACACGTACACTAAGATCTGTTTTGATTAGAACAAGGACTCGTGTATGAAATACTCCAACATATTTGCAGGTGTGCTGCAGGATCGTTATGAAGCGGGGAGACCTATAACCCGAATTTAAAACTCTAAGGCCCTATTTGGTTAGAGAATAAGCCCCGGAATAAAAGGGTCAATTCTCCTCCCGACACGATTCCCAGTGGTACGATTATTCCTCATTATTCAATCTTATTTCACTTTTATTCCTATTTTATCTCACCTTACCTACCTTTATTTCACCTCATTCTCCTTAATCCTATCCTCCAGCCGAACAAAGAATAGACTCTTATTCTCCT
This sequence comes from Ottelia alismoides, assembly GCA_037367405.1. Lineage (NCBI taxonomy): Eukaryota > Viridiplantae > Streptophyta > Magnoliopsida > Alismatales > Hydrocharitaceae > Ottelia > Ottelia alismoides. The sequence continues at coordinate 191,872 of JAZKJV010008606.1, read as the reverse complement.
TATTCCACATCTTTATTCCTGCTTATTCCCGAACAGAACGCACCCTAAGATGACTGTCCCGACATCTCCTGATTGACTTAATCAATGCAACTTTTTGCATAAATAACTTTAATTTCTACCCTTGATGGATATAGCTATCCAGAATCAGATGTGGTGTCTTGTAGATGTTGTTTACAATATGTGTACAGTCCCATAACTTACGGCAAAAAAATTACAGCCACAAAGAGAAATTGGTGCCGCTATTGGGAGGGGGTTTTGGTCACCAGCTATGGACTATCAATGGCGGAATTTACAGCCAACTGTGATGAATCTTGAATCCGAGTCAGTCTGAATGATCAGACTACCCTCAATAATCCAAGTCAATCTGAATGATCAGCTCCACTGGGCACAAGCTGATCTCCTCCTCGAGGTTCCGGATGATGAAATCGAGTTTAAGGGTGGAGTCAGGGCTCCGGTCGTTAACGTCGAGTTCGAGGGTGGTTGAATGTGATTTGCTGAATCACAAAGGGGAGGAAGGAATGAAGATGGTCGAGATTAGAAGCATGGTACATTTTGCAAAATTTGATTGAGTTCAAGGGGGAAATGGTCAGAATTTGACGGATTCCACCAGAGATAATAGACAAAATAGATGGAAGTTAATACATTGTTATGCCAAGCGTCTTGGTTAATAACTATTTAGGGTGTGTTCGGTTCGGGAATAAGCAGGAATAAGGATAGGGAATAAGAAGAATAAGGGTTTATTCTTTGTTCGGCTGGATGATAGGAATAAAGAGAATAATGTGAAATAAAGATAGGTAAAGTGGGATAAAAATATGAATAAGAGTGAAATAAGATGGAATAATGGGGAATAGTCGTACCACTGGGAACTATGTCGGGAGGAGAATTGGTCCCTTATTTCAGGGCCTATTCTCCAACCGAATGTGCCCTTAGGGTTCTGGGTGTTGCGAAGCGTTCACACTAGGGCAATCCCTCTTGAAGTTCCAACATGCCTACATCCCTGGCAATGTTTATCTTTGGTTTCTTTTGGATTTTTGCTTTGAAATTCATCTTCTTTTCCCCATTGATTTTCACGGTCATGATGTTCGATTACGAAACATCTGCAAGCACAATAGAATTTTGCTTTGTATATTATTCTATGGTGATACAACCATCAAGTCATCAGATTTTTCTGATCGTTTCATCGACATCGAAAATTTTCCCATGAATTTGGAAACTACTCTATGATAAACAACTTTGCTTAGACATTGATTTTCCTTCGACCATAAGAAAAAATACAAGTAATAAGCAGAAAGGATTTAAGTCTCTCATAGGATAGATTGGAAAAATACAAATCAATTGCTTTACGAATTCATTAGTACTCAATAGTTTACTTGACTTCTACATTTCAATAATATTTGATTTTTATAATTATCTTTGTATTTAGATTCAAGAACATGATCTCGTACCAAATAGGATTGAAATTTTGGAACAATCTAGAAGTCAAAATCTGCGTGAGCTATCTAGTTGAATGGGTGGGGTGGATGACGCTTATGACTTCAGTCATGTAATTAGATATTATATATATTTTTGACTTTAAATATTACATATTTTAATCTTTATATTTTAAAATATTGACCACCACTACATCTCTAGATAACACATTCTCCAATCAAATGTATGCTACTCCCGAAGAAGTCTTCTATCAAGCGCGACTTGTCCAGAACATTCTATATGCATGTTCTGGTGGTCATGGAGCCACTATATGAACTTGGTAAGATGGAAGCATCCTTCATCCTCTCAGAAATCTTTGAGGGAGAATGAGCTAGAGATCTTTATGGCACGATTGAATGACAGTATCAATAATCAATAAATAAAATAGGAGAAGAAATTGCACAAATCCATTCACTCATGCGTGTTGGGATTTGAAAATCCCATTGATTGTTGGGATTTAAAAATCCCATTGATATGGACATTAACAATTACCATTAGTGCACTTTTAATTGCCAATTAATTAGAGAATAATATCTCTTTATGATGGACAAAAGAGGAAGGTGAATGGGCAACCGTTTTGGTTGTCTAGCCAAATATAATAAGGTCAAGGGTCCCCAATCGACATATGTTCTCTTCTCTATTGTTTTCCATCGACAAGAGAGAGCTTGAGAGGCATACATTCGTGAGGAAGATCCGAGGTTGCTTCGTGGCGTCATCGACGGCTACATCAAATATCAAAGCAATGGCATCAGGTACTCCGTTACCCTTGAATTCGGATCGATTTCTAGTTTAACAAGTGGTATCAGAGCCATCTCGATTCCGTTTCATAGGGTTTTACATGTATATCTTGATGTACATATTCGTTTTTTTTTTATGAATGGCATTTTTTTATTAAAAAATGTACGTCTGGCATCAGTTTATAGGGTTGTTTACGTATGTTTTCGATTTACGTTGGTTAAATCCATTGGTTTGGCATATGGTGATTTTTTTTTGATGTCACATCAATTTGAAACCCTTATCTCATTAGGATTTCAGTTGTAGAAGTAACCTCTTAACAATTTACTTAGATTGTGATCGATTTTTTTATAGAAGGGAATTCTATTTCTGTTGCCAGCACTTTTGCTTGTAAACAAATCCATCCTATACTGCCATTTTTTTTATGTCTGGTAACATTGGCCGGTAAAATATCAAGAGAATTTTTTCTTTTCTTGGCATCACAATCGGGCAAGGGATGCTCTCCAATATGTTTGCTAAATTGCCAAATACCTATAAAGATATTGTGTTTTCTTTAGTTGGATTTGCAACTTTTTTTAAAAAAAAAGGGACGTTTTTTTTAATCACCATTCACGGACTGGATTTTTTTTGGGTCATGTCCATAATTAAAGGCTGAAATCAAATGTATTTTTTTAGGAATATAATACGAGATTGTTGTCTTGATTTGGTTTTGGACCAATTCAAAGTTTAAATTGGATAATACATTTGGATTTGTCGAAACATCTATGGTCATGAATTTCCATTTACGGATTTTTTTTTGACGTTGATACATTATCTCCTTCCATTCACAGTATTAATTCTCTTTAATTTAGAGAATTAATTAATACTTTGTTACCATTTGTATATTGGTCCAATTATTGTTGTTGGGTATTCCCATATAGAGCCGTCCTTATATATCGATATAAAGGAAACTGCTCCATGTTTTGGATATATGAACTTTTCTTTAAAGAATGATAGATTAAAAGAGATGCTCTTCCTCGTTCACGGTCATTTGCATAATTCATAGATCATTAGTTTCTTATTCTATTTCTTTGCATACTTTCGTAAAGTTAAAAAAAAATTGAAAATCAGATTCCCTTTATAGAGTTGTCTATGTCAATTTGCACATGTATGTGCCTTTGAGTAAATAATTTATATTCTAGTTTATAAAATTGGATGTTAATTGTTAGAACTACATATGATGGCATCAGGTTCTGTGTATTAAATAAATAAATAAATTGCCTTTATCTCCTTTTTTTTAACGTCAGTGGTGACAAATCAAATATCTACTTTAAAAAAAATGATTGTTGTCATTAATATATGACTTATGTATGGCTTCAGTTTTTTTTTTCAGATCAGTCATAAGACATAATTACAATATCCTCAATAATATAATTGAAGCGAATAAGTCACCAAAGTGACCTCTATCGTCAAAATTGTATTATTGGAGATATTTGGACGGATTTTGTATGCCTTATAAATATTATCTTTCCCAAAGGAGGGACAATATTTATTTAAGTATATTGCATACCTGTGATAATAATTGAGCAATGATTATAAAGTTCCATGTGAGTAATGAGATACATCCAAAGATGGTCTCACTACTTGACAGGATTTATCATTGACGATTGATCATCACATCAAGAGTATCACTTACAACTAACATTATTGTCCAAAGACTTAATAGTTAGTGATGTGCTTGGTATCTTGTTTTCTTATGGCTGTATTTGCAAATTCATGTTTATGAACCACACATTAATTTTGTTTTCTTTTGTTCTTTATTTTATAGCTTCCGCTTCCGCATCTACTATCTCTGCCACTTTGAATTCCATTCCAGTGCTTCAGGGCACAAATTTCAAGGCATGGAAAGAGAGCATTATGATACTGCTTGGCTGCATGGATCTAGACCTTGCACTTCGGATAGAGACTCCCGCTCCTCTTACGGAAAATAGTTCTTCTGATGAAAAGAAGAACTATGAGAGGTGGGAGCGCTCTAATCGCATGTGTCTCATGATCATAAAGCGCGGCATTCCGGAAACCCTTAGAGGGATTGCTGAAGAAAAAATAACTACGGCTAAAGAATACCTTGCTAAAATTGAAGAGCGTTTTGCGAAAAACGATAAGGCGGAAACAAGCACTTATTTACAGCGCTTGATTTCCATGAAGTATACCGGCAAGGGAAACATGAGGGAGTGCATTCTTGAAATGGCTCATATTGCTTCAAAATTGCAGGAATTAGAACTGGCAATATCTGATGATTTGCTAGTTCATTTGGTTCTGTTGTCTCTTCCAACACAGTATAGTCAGTTTAGGGTCAGTTATAACTGCCAAAAGGAGAAGTGGACTCTTAACGAGCTCATTTCATACTGTGCTCAAGAGGAAGACAGGTTGAAGCAGGATAAGCCAGAGAGTGCTCATTTGGCTATGGCCTCTAAGGATAAGGGCAAGAAAAGAAAAGAAAGGGGTAATGCTGCTGTGATAGGTCCAGTGAAGAAGAATAAGGATGCAATTAGTTGCTTCTTCTGCAAGAAATCTGGACACGTCAAGAAAGATTGTGCCAAATATCATGCATGGCGCGTGAAGAAAGGTACAATTCATACTTTGGTTTGTTCTGAAGTTAATTTAGCTTCAGTTCCGAGAAACACTTGGTGGTTAGATTCCGGTGCCTCTACTCACATAAGTGTTTCATTGCAGGGCTGCCTGAATTACCGAAGACCAACTGATGTTGAAAGATACATCTATGTGGGTGACGGAAAGAAGGCAGAAGTCGAGGCAGTTGGATTTTTTAAGCTTTTATTAGGAACTGGTCATTATCTAGAGTTAAAAAATACTTTCGTTGTTCCATCTTTTAGACGAAATTTGGTTTCTGTTTCTGCATTGGATAATTTGGGTTATTTTCTAAATTTTGGAAATGGAAAATTTAGTCTTTCTTTTAACTCCGTTATGATTGGTACTGGTTCCTTAGTTTCTAGTGATAAGCTTTATTTGCTTGATACGATTGCCTCATATAATGAATCTATGGTTGTTGAATCGAGAGGCACTAAGAGAAAATCCGCCTCAGAAAATTCAGCATCAATTTGGCATAAGCGTTTGGGTCACATATCCAAATCTAGAATTGAACGACTTGTAGCTGATAACATCCTAGATTCATTAGATTTTACAGATTTAGATATATGTGTCAACTGCATTAAGGGAAAACAAACCAAATCAAGGAGATTAGGTGCCAATAGAGCTTCTAGTGTCTTAGAATTGATACATACTGATATATGTGGTCCATTCCCTACGGCATCATGGAATGGTCAACAGTATTTTATATCATTCATAGATGACTACTCAAGATACGGTTACCTATATCTCATTCATGAAAAGTCACAAGCTCTAGACGTGTTCAAATCATTCAAGGCCGAAGTTGAGCTCCAACTCAACAAAAGCATAAAGTGCATCAGATCTGATCGTGGTGGTGAATACTATGGCAGATACGATGGTTCTGGTGAACAACGTCCTGGTGCTTTTGCTTTATTCCTAGAAGAATGTGGAATTGTTCCTCAGTATACTATGCCAGGTTCTCCTAGCATGAATGGTGTAGCTGAGAGACGTAACAGGACTCTTAAGGATATGGTGAGGAGTATGATCAGTCATTCTTCCTTACCAGAGTCCCTCTGGGGAGAAGCATTAAAAACAGCAGCTTACATTTTGAATAGAGTACCAACAAAAGCGGTTGCAAAAACACCATATGAGCTCTGGACTGGTAAAAGACCTAGTCTAAAGCATTTACGCGTATGGGGATGTCCAGCTGAGGCAAGGCCGTACAGGCCAAATGAGAAAAAATTGGACTCCAAAACAGTGAGCAGCTACTTTATTGGTTACTCAGAGCGATCAAGGGGTTACAAATTTTATGATCCCACACTTAAGAAAATATTTGAAACGGGAACCGCGACTTTTTTTGAGGATGTTGATTTGGAGGGGAAGATGCATATTAGGGATATTGTCTTTGAGGAGGAATCAATCACGATTCCTGATGTTGTGATTGAAAATGTACAAGAGTGCATTCCAATCATTGGGCAAGAAACAAATCAAGAACCTCAAGATGACAATATTCAACAACCCCTCATAGAGGATTTTGCTACACAAGATCAAAATCAACAACCTCAAAATTTAAGGAGATCCATTAGAGAACGAAGGAGTGCTATTCCGGATGACTATATAGTATTTCTTCAAGAACAAGATGGAATTAGGGAAGATGATCCAATCAACTTCCATCAAGCCATGAAAGGTTCTAACTCTGCAAAATGGATCGAAGCCATGAATGAGGAATACAAATCGATGCAAGACAATCAAGTTTGGGACCTTGTACCACTACCAGAAGGTGTGAAACCCATTGGTTGTAAATGGATATTTAAAACCAAAAGGGATTCAAATGGTAATGTTGAAAGGTTTAAGGCACGTCTTATAGCTAAAGGATTTACTCAAAGAGATGGAATTGATTACAAGGAAACTTTTTCACCTGTTTCTAGTAAGGATTCTTTTAGAATTATCATGGCATTAGTTGCACACTTTGATCTTGAGCTTCATCAGATGGATGTTAAGACCGCCTTTCTCAATGGAGACGTTGAGGAGGTAATCTATATGGTTCAACCAGAAAACTTTGTTCAGGGAGATGCAAAGAATATGGTTTGTAAATTAAAGAAATCCATTTATGGACTCAAGCAAGCATCCCGTCAATGGTATCACAAATTCCATCAGGTAATTATCTCATTTGGTTTTGAGACTAATCCAGTGGATGATTGTGTATATCACAAGTTTTGTGGGAGTAAACACATTTTCTTGGTTTTGTATGTAGATGACATACTTCTTGCTAGTAATGATCGGAATTTGTTGCATGAAACAAAGAAATTTCTTTCAAATAATTTTGAAATGAAAGATCTTGGAGATGCTTCTTTTGTATTAGGAATCCAAATACACCGAGATCGAAATCGAGGTGTACTTGGATTGTCACAAGAGAACTACATCCACAAGGTGCTTCAAAGATTTGGCATGCAGCTTTGCAAACCAATTGATACCCCAGTTGCTAAAGGAGACAAATTCAGTCTCAATCAATGCCCTAAGAATAACCTTGAAATTCAGGAAATGGGTAAGATCCCTTATGCATCTGCAATTGGGAGTCTTATGTATGCACAAGTGTGCACACGTCCGGATCTGGCATTTATCGTGGGCATGCTAGGCAGATACATGGCGAATCCAGGCATGGATCATTGGAGGGCTGCCAAACGTGTCATGAGATATCTTCAGAGAACAAAAGACTACATACTTACATATCAAAGGTCGGATACACTGGAGATCATTGGATATTCCGACTCAGATTTTGCTGGATGCCAAGATAGCAGAAGATCCACTTCAGGCTATCTATTCCTAATGGCTGGAGGAGCCGTATCATGGAGGAGTGCTAAACAAACAATTGTAGCATCCTCCACTATGGCGGCTGAATTCATAGCATGTTATGAGGCATCGAATCATGGAATATGGCTAAAGAATTTTGTCAATGGGGTGCGTATTGTATGTAGCATCCAGAAACCATTACAGTTATTTTGTGACAATAATTCGGCAGTGCTTTATTCCAACAGTAACAGAAGCTCAACCAAGTCAAAGCATATTGACATAAAGTTTTTGGTTGTGAAAGAGAGAGTACAAAGTGGACAAATTTCCATAGAGCATATTGGGACAAATTCCATGGTGGCGGATCCGCTAACCAAAGCAGTAACACCCAATATATTTCATGAACATGTGATTCGTATGGGTGTTGTATCAAATAAAGATATCCACTTCTAGTGGGAGTTTGTATTATTTTTGCTCAACCCTTCACGATTTTGAAACATTTAAAGTTCAATAAATTTCTGCGCAGAATAAAGTATTTGATGTTGATTCCACATGCTCTCACTAAAGGGTCTCCATTAAGAATATGGACCGTTCATTATAGATGCAACTTTGGATATAGATCCAAATTAATTCATTTATTTGGCATTGATCTATGTCATTTGGTTGTGTTAATATTGGTGACCATTGATGGGTTTAATCGTGCTCAATACGATGAATACCTCCTTGATCTCTGTTATCATAACCAATGGACAAGATTGTTCAGTTATATCTCGATTGATGGCAATAATTCTGAGCTCATACAGTAAGCACATTACATGGTCATTATCAATGTCCAGTGGGAGATTGTTGGGATTTGAAAATCCCATTGATTGTTGGGATTTAAAAATCCCATTGATATGGACATTAACAATTACCATTAGTGCACTTTTAATTGCCAATTAATTAGAGAATAATATCTCTTTATGATGGACAAAAGAGGAAGGTGAATGGGCAACCGTTTTGGTTGTCTAGCCAAATATAATAAGGCCAAGGGTCCCCAATCGACATATGTTCTCTTCTCTATTGTTTTCCATCGACAAGAGAGAGCTTGAGAGGCATACGTTCGTGAGGAAGATCCGAGGTTGCTTCGTGGCGTCATCGACGGCTACATCAAATATCAAAGCAATGGCATCAGGTACTCCGTTACCCTTGAATTCGGATCGATTTCTAGTTTAACAATGCGATGTCACGATGGTGATGGTTCATTAGCAGAAGTACATGATGAGAAGAGGATGATGAGATGATGATATGATGATATGATGATGAAGATGATGATGCACGGATTTTTAGTTCAATATTATTATGTGTCCCATGTTTATTATGTCAGTGTAGCGCAAGATAAACATAAGGGATGGAACTGCTATGCAACGGTACACATTTTTTGAAAGTAGAACAAACGGGACGGTTGCTCAGAACGATTACTAGACTCGTACCAAGTGAAAAGGTCTCGTACAAGTGTAAATGAAAGGACTAGTTTAGTGGAGCTTACATGATAGTCGCTCTACCAATGTCATAGAGGTGGAAGGGACATGTCTAGTAAACTTGAAGGGATGATCACCTATCCCTTCTATATAGTAGAAGTGGAAGAGGTAGCTTCAATAAACTGGTCAAGAAGTGGGGACTGGCACGACCATACCTTCTAGGAACTCCTAAAGGTCTGATCATTCATTGAGTACACCATATTCCTTGAACTTGATCAAACAAGTGTTACTATCTCATGTACCCTTTTTGAAGGGATGGTTGTTGGTGTCGTTGTCCCTTCATGGCGAATGAGATGTGGCTAGACAGGACAACCGCGCGACCATCCCCTCCAATCAGAGGGGACGAGCTTCGAGCCATAAGGGGGAAGTCGACGCCCCCTTGCATGTTGCGTATTTGGCTGAAGTAATATTCCTAAGATCTGAGCTTCAATAGCACAACAAAATTGACCTAAGATAATGAATAATTTAAATATTAATTGATATATCTTTTAATTTTGAAGACATGGCAATGAAGAATATTATTCATTGTTAAATTATCTTTTGGTCTTATAATTAGCAACGAACACCATACCCGTTGCAAAAGGTTCATATAACGACGATTTATCCGTTGACTTGTTCATTAAACTTTGTATTAGTTGTTGTTAAATGTAACAACAATAAGAACATAAAGTCAACGAATAATCGTTATTATATGAGTTATTGCTAGGAAGATGGTAAGTAAATACGTTATTAATTGATATTAAAAGAATCAAGAAATGAATGATATTCGTTGTTATATATTCAACTATAAAAAACATGACAACGCCATTGAATTATTCGATCGTTTTTGTTGTAGTGCTATTAGGGCTACTGGATGGCTATCTGTTTGTTTGGTCATTGCATTATGAAGATAACATGGCAAAGAGAAACTTTTCCATTATGAGAATGATCGTTATGGTTTGGCTTCTCCCTTGCTCCATGATTCTGATTAGTCTTTTAGTCTTCCTATCAACACTGAATACCTACGTATATTCTACTTCCATTAAGGGAAGACAAAGGATTTTTTTTCACTTCCCTTAAATAAGAGACCATCGTCGAATTTTCAACTCTCCATTAGGTTGATTCTTCCTCAATGGAGGTGAAGATTGTCTTACACAATAAAACAAATAAAGGAGCAATCAATCACAAGAAATGATGATTCTACGTAGAAAATCACTTCTAGATTCGATCAGAATAAAAAACCGTGGACAGAAAAAGATGCGACTACGTAGAAGTACAAATACAATACAATCAAATTTGTAGGTTAAAAAATACTCTTGGAATGGCATACAATATGATACCACAATGTACACTTATACATACATACATGCACACGCACCAACGCACGCACACACGCACATATATAGTAAAATGCGGCTACCCCTAAAGGGAGCCAAGTTAGCTTCTTCCGTACGTTTTTTTTCTTTGTTACACTATTTCTTAAAACACATTTGGGGACTAACTTAGAATAATAAGAAGAATGTGTGATTCAAAATTTATGAAAACAGATACTCCTAGCTCGTCCATTTGGGAGGACCGATTTCAGCAATTCTGAAACCGTTAAAATTTGATAGGCTTGATGGGTGAGATGAGATCCTTGAAATGAGTTGAATTTTAATGAGAATATGTTAATATTAGGTGATCTAAAATCACCCAGATGTTTTGAAAAAATACAGGAAAAAATTACAAAGAATTAGACAGGGGAAGCCAACTTGGCTCCACCCTAGTTCCCTAGATACATTCAATCTTTGCTTTTATGATGAATTAGTTATGCAAATATATTATATAGATCGTATCGAAAATCAAAAAATGTTGTTTCTTTATCATTAGAAAAAAGAAGAAATAATTGTAATGATTTTAAAATGAAAATTTATTTATTTTATGGTGTACTTCCTTTTTGTCGTTTTCCATCCTAATATATTTATTTTATGGTGTGCTTCTTTTTTGTCGTTAATTATGGTGTACTTCCTTTTTGTCGCTTTCATATCAGGGAGACAAATTGGCGACAGTTTGGTGATGGCCTCTGAGATTACTATTGAGTGGCAACGACGTCAGGTTCGAGAGGTGATGTGGAAGGTAGACTTCTCCAAGGCCTGTGATAGTGTTGATTGGACATTTTTGTGGTCGGTACTAGTAAAAAGGGAGATTCCATATGTATGGATCTCTTGGATAAAGCAATGCGTGACTACTGCATCTTTTTCAGTGCTAGTGAACTGCTAGTCGCCCTGAGGGGGGTCATTCTCAGTCGCAACGGGGGGTTCGACTGGGGTGCCCTCTGGTATCTCTCCTCCTCGTTCTTGTTGGGGATGTTTTACCTTGTATGGTGAATCAGGTGGTGGCTCATGGCCTAACAATGGGCTACTCAATGGGAGACATCTTCATTGCGGTTCTACAATATGCGGATGACACTATTTTTTTATAGAGGGTGGAGATGCAGAGGTGAGGGGTGTGTCTTTGGTATTGGAGATATTTGAGGAACTCTCTGGCCTTAAGCTCAACACGGATAAGTCCAGCACGATCCCGTTTGGTCTACAGGAGGATGAGGTTGAGGCCTGCTTTGAAGAGTAGGGGTGTCCTCGCAGTCCGAGGCCGCTTAGATACCTAGGCCTGCCTTTGGGGTGCGGTCACCTTCATCTTTTAGATTGGCTCCCAGTGGTGGAGAAACTAGAAAGGAAACTGGCAGGTTGGAGGGGATCCTTGCTTTCTCACGGTGGATGCTTGATTCTTGTAAAATCTGTCTTGACAGCAACCCAATTTTCTTCATGTCCACGAGGCTTCTTCCTGTGGGGATTCGCAATCAGCTTGAAAAGATCATGCAGAAGTTTTTTTGAGGCAAGAACGGGACGGATGACCATGCTCTACATCTTGTGGATCGGGAGACAGTTACTTTGCCTAAGGAGAAGGGGATACTCGGTGTCCTGAGGTTGGAGATGATGAATCGAACGTTGCTGTTGAAGTGGGCATCGAGAAGTTGGAATGACAAGGAGGACATTTGTAGTAGTCTATTGCTAGGCATCTATGGGGTTGAGGTACGCTATATTAGTGATTTCCGAAACATGTGGTTTGAGACAGCTTTATGGAAGGATATTCGTGTGATTATCCCAAATCTTCCCCAGTTCTTCCGCCCGTTCTTGGGTGATGGCTACAATTTCCACTTTTGGACTGATGATTGGATGAGTGGAAGGCCTCTTGCCTCTCGTTTCCCATGCTTATTTGCTCTGGAAGATGACAAAAATGCCCGAGTTACGGATATTTGGGTGGATGGTGTTTGGAGACCAACTTTCATCGAGGCGTAATCTGACCGACGTATGCTTGAACACTTAGAGCTGATGGAATCTTTATTCGGGGCTGAGGTTCCCATTAATAAAAATGACCACTGGGTTTGGGGATTTCCAAATCAGGAAGGCCTACAATGTGATGATCAAAGGTGCGCAACCATTACAATAGGACCTTCTTAAGTGTTGCAGGATGATTTGGGAGCTGAGGGTGCCAGCACGTGTTACAGTATTCATGTGGCTTCTGAGACATGGAAGACTACTCACGAGGGAGAGGTGTGCATGTATCTTACACTCTCAGGATAGCTTATGTGCCCTTTGCAGTTCCACACCAGAATCAGTTGAGCACTTGTTTCTGGATTGCAAGAAGACAAAGGAGGTCTGACATATGTTGGGTGTGGCTTGGGTAGATCGTAGAAACCTATCATCATTCTGGGAATCTTTACTTAACTCTTGTTTTCGTCCAAATGTCGAGAGATTACCAATAGGGGGTTTATGGGCTCTATGGCTTTCTAGAAATGGTGTAATTTTCCGTGCAGAGATGTTCTATGTTGAGAATGTAATCCACTTTTCTTGGACTCTCCTCAAGTCTTAGTTGTTCTAGTTTTTCCATATTAATATATTGGGGCGAACACCTACGCGTTTCCCCCTTTTCTGGTTTCAAAAAAAATGGAATACTTGAGAGATCAATACTCATTTCTTTTTTCAAGCTATTTCTTTACCTTCCGGAATAAATATACGTAAACTATATAATAGAAATTGTTACACGAATACAAGTCATATATTTTATCTGCATATTTTTTATAGAGTTATCGTGCTTTCATTTTTCATTGAATATATAGAATATTCTATTTGATCTATAAAGATATATCTCAATGCAATTCTTTTTTATTTTTGTTTAGATTAGATAATCGATCATGAAAGGAAAAAAGAGGTAAAGTAAATTTGTTTTTATTTTCATCTAAATTAGTAGTTTCCTCTATATTTTAGCACTATATAAAGATATTATTTATAAAATATTGTTATATGTGTTTGAAAATATTCTCAATGTTTATTGTTTTTAAAGTAGAAGAAAATGTGGGGTAAGCATACTTTCCTCCTTCTGGGCTCATCTATTTCTATTTAGATAATCTTAATCTGTGTGCTGAGAAACTCTCTCCATTCTTGGAAGAGGGACATGATTGTTTTTTTCTTTCCGAATGGTAAATATTTCTCGGAATATGGAGTGTGAATCAAACCTATGTTTGAATTGAAACTGAGATATTGATGCAAGTTCTTCCCTTCTGAATCAGATATATTTATATCAGAAAGTGGATGACAATAAGTTCTTTCCAAATTGACTATTCGTTACTCTGCCATCAAATCCAAGAACAAAGAGGAATTGATTCTGAAAATCAAGCACAAGACTCAAAATTTTTACTCAATAAAATTACAAATGATTCAAATAATGAAACAAGTAGGAATAAATTTACTGCAATAGAAGACATCGATAAAAAGGTTCTTTGATGGTCATACAAATGAACCGACGATTTGGAAGAAGAAGAAGAAGGAAATCAAGAAGGGCCAAAAGAGGATCATGAAATTCGTTCAAGAAAACCCAAACGGGTGGTAGTTTACATGGATAAATATTAGGATGACGATACTAGTAGTAGTAATAATAGTGATCAAGGAGAAGAGGTATCTTTGATACGTTACTCACAAAAATTGGTTTTTCATCGAGATCTAATCAAAGGATCCATGCATGCTCAAAGACGTAAAACATCTACTTGAGAAATGTTTCGAGCAAATGCGTACTCGCCACTTCTTTTTATCCAATGGATAAAGCTTTTTCTCTTTGATTGCTCTGAAATGATGAATATTTTTTTTGGAAATTGGACGAGAGGAGAATGAGAAATTTTGATTTTCAATTCTAAAGAGGAAAAAACAAAAGAAATAAAAAATCAGGAGAAAAAAAGATAAAAATAAACGTATAATAATAATGGAAACATGTGATATCATTATATCTATTCAAGCAATAAAGGGTTTGATGTTAATAACTCAACCCTTTTTTAGAAAATAAGGACCGAACATGCTGCGTTACTTGTAATATAAAAGAAAGGAGGCATTAGGGTAATACGTGATGCGGCAAAAACCAAGTTGTTATGGAGATGTCGGAATGGATTGATGGCACTAACAGGTGTGGAGAGCAATGAGGCCACGTAGTAGTTGTCAATTCCGTGGGGCCATGCCATTACCATGTCATACCATACCATACGATGCGATGCACTGCCCGTAAAATCTTCCAATCCGACTTAAATTTGGGGTCAGACCTTCCATTTTGTCCCGTCCCGTGGGGAGGATTAGCGACAAAACAACCCCCACCCCCCGAGGACCCATTCCTCCCATGCCATGGACATGGATGATGGATCATGTACACATATATGCTTTCATTAGTAGGATATCTGTGTTTTTTGTCTACGTCTCCCGCAACTTGTTGCTGTTCTATCACACAGTACTTTGCTGCATGATGGACCCTCTCCCAACACGATTCCAAATTCCACTTCTATCCTTTACCTGTATGCATACATTTGCATACATATATGAGTGTACATGTATTTTTATTCATTTAATTGTGTATGTAATATACAAGCACGCATGCATACATATATGCACATATGTATATATTTATTTATATGTGAATGTATATGTGTGTATACGTGTATACGCAAGGGCGGAGTCAGAAAATTTTTATAGGTGGGGCCAAAATATATATGTACGGTTCATGTCCAAATGATAAACGAAATTGTCCGATTTGAGTCTGAATCATAAGGCACGTTATGAGGCCAACTATATGATTGAAAAGTTAGTTGAAAATATAAGAAAAAAAGGATAAATATGCTATACTGGTATGCCAACTATGAAGATATGGAAACGTGTAGTTAGCAACACAATCATTGAAAAAGATATTATTACGAAAAAAATACAAATGGTATATATATATATGAGAAAAAAATGGGATGCCTCCTTGAGGGAGCGAACATGACTATCCCACCCCTCTTTTCCTATTATTTTATTTTAAGCTAATACGTACAATATTTAAGCTAATACATACAATATTTCTAACATTATTTACACATGATAAATATCCGTTTAACATATGTATCCATCTTTTAAGAATATAGTAATATAGTTTCATATCCATATCCACATCTATATTCATATTTAAAAATAGACAACGATATAGTAACACCTATATCTGTATCTGTTTCTTTGCATCTTTAATAAAATTATTGAGTACGGAAAATTGGAAAATGAGAAAAGGAATAGCAATGATACTTTATGGAAATTTAAAAAATGGGAGAAAAGAATTGTTATTCTTTATAGAAATTTCAAAAAATAAGAGAATTGAGATTAGAAATGGAAAATAATACGACCACTTAATATTTTACCAATTTGGGAGGGGGGGCCATGGCCCCTACCCGCCCCCCTCTCCCTCCGCCCATGTGTATACGCATACATGCATACATCAATATACATTTATATGCATTTGTTTACATACGTACATACATACAAAAACACAAATTATGTTGAGAATACCATGTAGGTGAAGGAAGTGATCTACACATCACGGAAATGCAGAATAGTTAGCAAATCTTTTGCCAAAACAATGTTAGCTCAACATATGAATTAGAAAATGCAGCGGAAGAATTTGTGCATTCAGAAATTATAAATTCTAAGGAAATAATTTTCAAAAATAATTTCTGATAGTCACAACGAATAGTGGAGATAGATTAGGGTTTACCTTTGAAGCGTGAGTTTCTAAAATAAGAAACCTCCTGAATCAAGTCCTATCTGCAGAAGTCTCTCTCATAGGTGAGGAGATGAATCGTGTTGCTTCCCATGAAGTCTGACGTTAACCAGAGCAATAGGATGAAGCGTATGAGAGATGGAGACTCTCAAGACTCTTCTATATCTCAGCGGGCACGAAATTTCTAGGGTACTTAGCTCTTCAAAATTATGTTGAAAAAGAGATGAATCCACATCTTAATTGTGAATATGCCCCTTCAAGCTTCATTTATTTTTATTTTTGCATTTTTATTTATTAAAAATATCTCTTATGCTCCTATAATTGTGCAAAAATAATGAAAAATGCATGTTATCATGGTTATTCACATTCTGTGATTTGTTTCCTATTTTCTATTATATTTATTATTTATTAAAATTTAGAAAGAGTTATTTTCCATAATTAACTTAAAAAATATAGAAAATACAAATATTTTCTAAAAAATCTAAAAAAATTACCTACTATTTATTAGCCTATTTTATCACTCCAAATCAAAAATCACAAAAAACATCAAAAGAAACTCCAAAAATTAGAAAACCCTTCCTAACCCTAAAAAATATAAAACTTTTTCTAAAAATCCAAAAAAATAGTTTTCTACGTTACATTTTTTCTATTTGCATATTTCTATATATTAGAATTGATTTGAAGAAATTTTGAACCTATTTGCTATTTTTAATTCTCAAATCAATGCACTCTAAATAAAAAGTCCCTGATTTTGACTATTTTTATTTTAAAAATACAAAAATAGCAAAAATTACCTAAAAATCCAAAAATAGAAAAATATTTTAAAATAAAAATATTATTTTGAAAATTTTGACTATATGTACCTATATTTATAATTATATTACTTTATATAGCAAATATATATATATAACATATATTATTACTACTTATTCTAAATACCTTATAAATATTTTAAATCCTTTAAAAACCAAAAAAGACTATTTTTATTTATATTTTCTGATTTTATACAATTATTATATACATTCTACTATATATTAATTATTATATACATTCTACTATATATTAATATTATATATATTACATTATATAACTTTATATATACTCATATACGTATTCATATATATTTATTATATATTAAAAAGAAAAGGGGATTAAAAATCAGAAAATTAAAAATTAAAAAGTATTAAAATAAATTAAAAAATTAATTAAAACCCACAACACATTGAGTACATCTTGTCCATACTTATATACACACATACACACTTAATTTGTTTATTTATTTAAATAATATATCTGATATGTCCCTTGTTCCATGTGTTCGACACCCTACTCTACTTGTCACTATGCACATACTTGTTTGTAGAGTTTATAAAAAATTTTGATCCACACTTGAGTTTATTGATTTATTTATTTATTTATTTTAGGTTAATTGATGAATTTGTTCAAGATCTTCATGAGCTATCATCATAGAGGACATTGGTCCCTCTTGTGTGGACCACAAGACATCCCCTCATATTCTTCGGTCTTTTCACTGCGGTCACTCATTATCTTAAATACTTCATTCTTTTACTTTTCTTTATTCTTTTATTTTGATATTATATTAAATATGAAACTTTATACAATATATACATATCAATTATTGGTTGTTATTTTGCATAAATTAATGATATATACATGTATTTATCTAGGAATTTAAGGCCAAAATGAATGACTAAAAGTGATGAAATGGAGATTCATCAGAGTTTCTGTTTCTGATGAAATTGGTATGACATATTATAAGGATATAGTGATGAAAATACATGACGATATTTTCCAAAATAATAAAAATAAATTAGCGAAATATGACATGAGGGCAGCCCCTTAGGTGCAGCCACATTAAACCATATGTGTGTGTAGAAAAATGAGGTTGCCCAGCCCCATATTCGGGTGTTTTTTTATTTTTCAAAATCATCATATCCCTCTAATATGTCATTCCAATTTCATCAGAAATAGAGACTCATATGCCTTCCATTTAGAACATGTAATTTTAACAGTCTTAAAATTGATGTTATCGACATGTTCTAGATGGAGGGAATATGAATCTTTGTTTCTGAAAAAATTAGAATGGTATATATATTAGAAGGATATAATGATGAAAATACATAGCAAACTTTTCTAAAAAAATAAAATAAAATGGTCAAAATATGGCGCGGGTGCAACCTGTTGGCAGACCCGAAGGGACAACCACATTAAACCCATACATATAGCGTAAAATGGGGTTGCCCCTAGGGGAAGATAAACTTAGCCCCCCTCCCCCATTTTTCCTATTTTTTTTGAAAAATACTTCTGTGGATTTTCATCGCTATATATCACTGCATTATGTCATTCAAATTTCGTGTGAAATAGAGATTCATACGACCTCCATCCAGATGTGGTCGATTTCAATAATTCTGCAACTATTAAAAATGATTGTCTAAGTGGAGGTTGAACGAGTCTCAATCTCGCACAAAACTTGAATGACATAATATATGCATATAGTGATGAATTTTCACGGATTCATTTTTCAAAAAATAAAAAATGAAAAAATAGGACAGATGAGTGAAGTTAGCTCCCCAAGGGTAGCCCCATAGATATATATATATATAGGAAAATGGAGTATGCACCAAGATGCATGCAAGTTTACATGTGCCGATGCTAAAAATATCAACTTTTATTTTTTTTAATAAAACCTTGAGGAATCTACTTAGAATGGTTAGGAGAATACATGTTTCAAATTTCATGTAAAGCAAGCATTCCTAACATGTCCATCTAGAAGGGTTCCATTTCATCAATTTCAAGACCGTTAAAATTTAATGGTCTTGATGAAAGGGATATAAGTGTTGAACTAAATTGAATTTGGAATTACACCATAGTGATGTATGGTGATCTGAATATCTCCAGGTTTCATTTAAAAAACAAATTGATGTTTTTGGTACCGATACATGTAACTTACATGCACTTGATGCGTATACATGATTCAATGAATGGACCTCTTTTTCCTAGAGAATGCTCCTTGTGGAAACACCAAAAGAGAATCTGCAATTAAAGCCTTGAGTTTTGTTTTGCCTTAACTATATATATTTAGAGTTTTAGCTGCATATGGTTGACTATACCCAATGCCTTGACTATTTATTTATATATTATTTTTATAGCGAGTGCTCTTAGTAAACAAAGTTCCCCATGATTTCTTAATGATGAAACCCGAGAAATCCACAGCACAACTTTCGCTCTTTATTTTATTCCGTTTTCCATTCCCAATGGAATCTGTCTTAACTGTACAGTAACTTCTGCACTGTTAGTTCGATTTTGCAGCTGATTAATTATGATCAACATGGCCTTATCTAAATACGTAGTAGCGAATAAGATGGGGGAAGAGAACTCTTGAGATAATTTAAAATGGATCGAGTGGAATTAATTGTTTACACGTGTGCCCTAATACAACTTTCTGTAACTATGTATCTTCTTTTAGTTTATGCGTAAGGGTTTACTGAAATAATAAGTTTCTCGTCCCATGCTTTTGTCTTTGGTAAAGTCATGGCTGTTTAAGTAGAACAGTAAAATGCCATTATATATGATATCAATAAAAGTATTACTAATCATAATGAATGATATTACAACTGCTGAACTGCGTGATATTTGATTTTTCTCAGAAGAAATCACATCAATGTAAATAAATAGAGAAGAAAAACAGCTATAGCATGTGATATTTGAGGTTAGGGGAATATAAGTTTATAAGTTCTCAATTTTTCATCTTCCATACAAACATCCTATCATTACTATTCAACCATCATTTCTTCCAAACAGCAGAGGAACACGAGAAGATTGAATGAAGATTCTCCTGTCTCCAATGTATCACTTAATTTCCTATTCCACCATCCCAAAGTAAACTGTAGCCGAGTGAGATGAATAGATTGTATAAAGTATAAACAACTTCGAGTTATGGAGGTTGGAACGGATCGAGCAATGTGAACTGCAATGCACTATACGAAATTTAAGTGGTGTAAGTATGGATGTGGCCTTCCATTGTTTTTTCCTTTCCCATTGCCAAAAGACTGTTGTGAAGGTCCTTGGAATTTGTGGCCTTAAATGCCTTTGTTTCTTTGTCTAGTGAGAGAATAGTCCTATCAAAAGTCTCTCTAGGGTCGATGTCATTGACATAACTGCAACAATGAGGCCACAGATGTGGCCTCCTTTCCCTTAAATTCTACTGCTTCATTTTTATATATTTCTTGAGGTGTACAATGTGAAAGACCCTATTTCAGTAGTACTACATCTAGGTATGAGGGAGGAATCTCCCACCCATACTTTAATTCTGAATAATATTGTATTTTCATAATTATATATCTGGATTAAGTTGCAGGAGGAGACAGACATATGGCAGTGAAACTGCAACTATATTTTATCTTGAATGTAAGGTCAACATAATTAATGGAATACAACTTGGAACGAGAAGTTGTATGTAATATTCATTCCATCATCTTCTGAATGCAGCATTAGGGTTCGCATCTGGAGAGGCAACTGACCACTGAAGAAAGGATAGTGTGTGAGGGTATAAACTGTCATATTAATATAAGTGCAAAAGGAGGCATCTCCTGCCATGACTGAAAGTCTTGAGGTGATCTGAAGCCCAAACCCCCGTAGATTGATTAATGAAATCCATCAAGGTCAAGTCAAAGATGTAGTACCGAGCTATATGTGTATTCCAGAGGGCCTTCAATGCAGTGCAACATGGAGGTCATTAGTCTAGTGCCCTAATCCTAAGACAGCATCTGCCATTACATTTATAAGGTCATTACATTTGGTCTTTTGGAGGAGGAGATCGAGGCATGTGGGCCATTCCTGCGCTCACAACGGGGATCTCTACCAATCACCTATTTGGGGTTACTTGTGGTGGATGGCCGTCTAAAGCAATCACATTGGTTACCTGTGATTGAGAGGCTTGAGCGCAAGCTTGCGGGCTGGCGTGCATCTTGCCTATCACGAGATGGACGTTTGGTGCTCTTGAGGTCCGTACTCTCTGCGATTCCTGTTTTCTTCCTATCATCCCGCTTGCTCCCAATGGGGATTAATAGACGGTTGGAGTCATTGATGCGTAGATTCTTTTGGGATGGTACTCCGTTGATTAATTGGAAGATTGTGACGCTTACTGAGTCAGATGGTGGATTGGGAGTCCTAAACCTTGAGGTGATGAACAAGGCCCTCCTTGCTAAGTGGGTAACTCGTATCTGGGGTGAAGGATCAGATACACTTTGTTTGCTAGTGAGGAGGATTTATGGTGTGACAGGTAGCCTCGAGTGGCGTCCCAGTAGAGTGGTAAAGCCTTCAAATTTCTGGAGAGGTGTGTGCTCAATTCTTCCTCAGATTTCTCCATATCTAAATCCGGTGCTGAGGGATGGTGATGAAGCTATCTACTGGACTTGGGCAGATGGTGCTTTTACTGTGAAAAAAGCCTACAAAGTTTTATATACAACCTTTGTTTATGATCCAGGAATTGCAATGCCAGTATTAGGGCAAATATGGTCTTGGAAGATTCCTAAAAGAGTGAAAGTCTTCCTTTGGTTATTCGGGAGGGAGCGGCTGATGACCGGTGCTCGGAGGTCCAGGCTTTTTGGTGCTAACGGTTCTTGCAAGCGATGTGGAGAAGAATTGGAAGATGTAGATCATCTGTTCTTCCATTGTTCCTCCTCCAGACAGATTTGGGCAGGGGCCAACTTACATACTATTGCATCTTCTGGGGTCAGAGACTTCTGGGAATCCATTGGAGTGCCCAGAACATGCACAATAATGGAGAAACTTATTGCGACATCTATTTTGTGGGCGATATGGTTGGCAAGAAATGGAATTATTTTTAGAGGGGAGAGATTTTATATTGAAAATGTAATAGAACATTCCAGGCTCATTCGTGGGTCTTGGTCTTTGTAACCTTGTAACTAATTTGTGAATATAAGTTTTTGGGTGTCCACCTTTACGGTTCGACACCCTTTTTCCTTCAAAAAAAAGCTCCTATTCTATATTCCTCAAAGGCCAGATTCAAAAGCATATTCCCTTCTATCAATATCTCCACACTCTCTAACGTCAGGACAAGACCATATTAACCTATCGAGACAAGGAGATAATGCCACCTTCACCATTCCTTGGAATCTGATCAGCATTGAAGGAATTAGGTTTACCAAAAACACCTCGTATACAATTTGATAAAAACGTGATAAATACATGTATGTAAGTATGCATTTGCATATTCTAGTACTGTTGGTTTTATTTGAAGTGCTTATGCAAATATATAGGTAACTAAGTTATCTAGGCCGTCGATCCTTAGCTAATTAATGATGCAAACGTCTAGTCGAATGGATCAGTCTGAGAAATTATAAGAAGAGTTGCTTATTGTTGGAATGTTTAACTATAAGCATAGTTGATTATGTAGTAATGAATAATTTAACATATCTGTCAATATATCTTCTGTAGTTAGATATATAACAACAAAGATTATTCTTTGCTTGATTGTTTGAGTATGTAATGAATACTGTATTCATTGCCATATTGCTAACAAGTAATCATATAACAACAACTATCCATCGAATTTTTCCATCTAATCATTGCAATCACTGAATAATTATCATTGTATTAAACTTTAACAACTAATATGGCCCTCAAATCGAATTAAACTTTAACAATGAATATGACCTTCAAAGCAAATTACAAGAGCAAAAAATAACTTTGCAATGGCTAATTTTTCTTATTATATATTCAACGTTGTCTACCTCATCTATCTGACTTTGGACAGTGGAAAGCAGGAGGTGGAAAAGCTATCAAAGAATCAAGATCTCAGACGCACCCCCTCAAAAGCCTAGGACTAGTTATCGTATCCAGCCCGGAAAAGACAGAGCATCCCTCGATGCCTCGCCCTGGGGACCCCCTCTATGTCTTCCAAGCAGAAAGAAATAGGAAAGCAAGCATGGATGGGGCAACCCCCAAGCCAACGCTATACAGAGAAGAGACCCGCCAGGTAATAAGTAGAAGAGCGAGTTATAGAAAGAGGTCGCGTGTCAAAGAGCTTAGTAGTAGGAGTTCAGGAGGTCCAATTCGCAGAAAGGGCTATAGTGACGTTTCGATCGATCATAGAAGTTCTGATTCATTCAGATCGACCCTTGAATCTCTCAGTTATTCTCAGATAGAAGGAATCAAGGAATTCAAAATATTTATTGTGATCATATGCTAACTTTGTCATAGTAGCAAGAAACAATTTGAATATTCGTTATCATATCTTCATACATTATATTTATAGCAACGAATAATTTGAATATTCATTGTCATATTTTCTGACGTTTATATATTTGCAATGATTATATGTTACAAAGCTAACTGTTGTTTTTTAATTCACAAAGAATGTTATATTCATTGCTAAAGGTTCAAATGATGATGACTGTCTTTTATTTTGTTGTTAAAATTTATAATAATCATTGCCAATTTAGAAAATAAAAATAAAAAGTCATACGTTTAAAGATAACCATTATATATAATATGTTACTAACAATAAAAAAGACAAAATTTGATATGAATTTCAAAAATCAAATATATTCTTTGCAACTAATAATATTCATTTTATACATTTAACATCGACAGGTATAACAACAATTTAGTAAATTACTGCAATTATATATTAAAGTCAAGTAGTGAGAAAGAAAATAGTCCAATCCAATTATATGTTTAATCCAAGGCAATTTAAATGCTTAGTCTAAATTAAAGCACCTCCATCACAAATAAGCTCTAGTAACAAGCTTTCTTATCTTGAAGCTATTGTCAGCATGTTGTCCCGAATATCGAGTGAGATTATTGGGAATCTATTACTTTTGAATACAACACTACCAAAAAATTGTGGCTTTCAAGGGCTCCTAAGTTGGTCCGCAGCAATTTGTTATGTCAGGTCTACATCTGAATCTTACCAAGGAGAAATGGTCCACATAACTCGTTGCATTTGGACCCAACTTAAACCAAAATCAACTTCGCAAAATGTCTAAGTTCAAGTTCATCTTGGTAGCGTTCCATGTCGGTGTCCAATCATTAAATTTAGGGTAAATTATAATTTGGATCCTCATCTATGAGTCAGATCTCAGAATGGATCCCCATCTTTAAATTTTACCGATTCGGGTCCCCGAGCCGTTAACATAATAAACTTTTCAGGGCTGATGATGAATATACCCTTGTTTAAAAGTTGGAACCCAACCCCCATTCCCTTCTTCTCTCCTACCCGACAAGGGCATTTTCGCCATGAGCCTCAAAATTTCCATTTCGTAAACAGCCTGGGGACCCAAATCGTTACAATTTAAAGCTGGAAATCCATTCTGAGAGATCTGACCCATAGATAGGGACCCAAATTGTAATTTACCCTTAAATTTATCGTGGTGTCTGAAACCATGGAACCATAATACTCTAGCCCGTGGAATCGCTCCGAATTTGAATGGCATAGCTCAAAGGTACAGTTTATGTTATGGGATTACAGAAGCCAAATTTAGGACTAGGAGTATGTCCTGGTCAGTTAAACATTCAATGCAGTAAAATATCGTCACACCAACCTGTCCTAAGCTCCCATATCAAAGACAAGTAGCACATTTTAAATGTCTCTGGATCTTACAGGCTCTCCCCTTCTAAAAGCAAAGCCAAACCAATATCCATCATATTAATTTGAAGGTAATATTTAGCCACTTATGGCAATGTAAACCCAATATAAACAGGGGGTTTTAACATATTCACCATTGTAAACACTGATAGTTTTGTGTTAAAACTCCCATAAACTTTGTATTTGCATCTTAACCTGCAATGTCACGAGCTTACGTCCACAAACCATTGTCGAGGAAAACTGACTCCAATAACTTGTTGGACCAGACCCGCTTGACAACCACCCAAAATACTTAAGCAGAAGTTGTAAACTTGCATTCTTCACCATTTAGACGCTTCGTGAGTATCTGATAAGGGACTGTATTTGGGGAGTTACCTAACCTACCAAAATCTTGTGATTTTGCCCCAATTGTCAATGTCAGCATCCACTTATTTGCAACAGTAATCTATCAAGGATAATACCTCTGTAGGGCTAATCTATGAGAACTAGCCAGTTTTTGATACACGAGTTATCACTGCGAGGGGTTAAAATTTAAACATAAAGTCATGCAGGAAGGGACATTCATGTAAAATCCCTGTATGAATTATCACAAACAGCCAAATCCAGGTCAGTAGTTATACATTCCATGCCATGATTTCAAAAGGTTAAAAACATATATGGGACCAGTTTACAGCTCCAAAGGATTTGCTTTGAATAGTATCAATACAGAAGAAGAAGACGAAGAAGAAGAAATGCCATCTGAAGGAATGCATCCATAAAAGCTGAGCATCCAAAAGCCAGACAGGTTTGTGTTTCATTGTGCTTTCTTTTGGAGGAAACTGACACCTTCAGAGGACCACAATTCTACCAGATTTCTGAGAATATATGTTGATGATATTGGTTCTCACGGGTCTGAAAGAAAGTATGGAAATTCCGGTGCCTGTTAGATTTTGACAGATAATACCCACATCATTATTCCAAAGTTGCCACTCAGAATCCCTTCCATGGGCATTTTTATGTGCTTTAAAATCGAATGAGAACTTCAAATAAGATTATTCTGTGTCGGTATACCTATTCAAAAAAGTAGCTTTTTGAAGACTGCGCAAGGAATATGAGACGGCCTTCAGTACAGATCTATGTAAATCTCATTTAAGAATACAAGTTGAAATTTCTGAAAGTGATTAAGAGCCCTGTAAAATAAATTGAAAAGATTGGAAGTTGAAACCAGATCCACCTTAAAGGAAGTGAATAATACAGCTGCTTGGAAGATTTTCATATCTGCAGTGTCTACAATGAATATTATGGATGCTATATGCGACTTTATTTTCAAAAAAGAATGTTTACCAAAAAGTCCATGTATGTGGCCTGCAAATTCAATGTCATAACTGCAACAAATTCTTAGACCAAAACCTCCATAAAGGGCCGATCTGCCACTTGATGTCCCCCACTGCAGTTGTTGCATCGCAGCTCGCGAACAAGAGAGCGATTCTGCTAAAAAGATGCACAATATAACCTAAAGTAAAATATGCCCTCTTCAAAGAAACGATGCAGAAGAAAATCCAAGCATTGTTCTGCATATCTATAAACATATCTATAAAAAGAAGAATAAATAGAGCATCTACGAAATGAAAGTTGTGAGGTCCTGCAGGAAACAGTGGTGGCAGAGAATTGAAATGTTCGCAAGAGGGAATAGCTGCAATTCTGTCACTTTTCGGTAACCTGACCACTTGCCAAATAAATACAGGCAGGCGAATGAGATTCAGCTCTCACACATGGATAGACGAATACATAACTTTATAAAGAATCATAAAGACAACAGGAATTATTGACATCACAAAAGAGACAGCATGTTAGCGCTTTCGTTAAAGAAGAATCAGTAAAACTCCCCCCCCCCCCTCCAGTAGTTCACCCATGTTGTAGACTTCCAAATTCAGGGAATATATAGATAATCATAGGTCATTTGGACAGGTTTTTTGTGGTGTTCAATGGTAACAACCGAGGGAACAAAACCAAAACAGACAGATTTGACAAGAATCGAAACCACAATCTGAGCCTTGTATGCGAGGGCTCAAAAGTGAAAGGAAACCTACTTCGATATCCCTAAAAGGACGTCCATATTTTACATTGTTGCCTATTTGGAAAACAATAAAATCTCTGGTTTTTGGAAATGGAACTCTTTCAATTGCATTTTTTCTTAGAAGCAAGGTTGAATGGATAAACAGAAAGACACGAGCAGAAACACCAGAGGCCACATGCTTGACTATTATTAGAGAGTTCAATGGCATTAACCAGAATCAACAAAAAAACATTCAACTCTTCTGAACATGGCAACAAATAGACTAAAAGAAATAAAGTCAACAATGTAGACATTCCAAGGGAAAGTGCCTAAATACAAAACTCAATTCTGGAAATTCTATGATGGGGACAAGAAAATCAGGCAACCAATGCAAAAATGTATGCAAAACAAAATCAGGTAGGCAGACATTAGC
Organism: Ottelia alismoides; assembly: GCA_037367405.1. Lineage (NCBI taxonomy): Eukaryota > Viridiplantae > Streptophyta > Magnoliopsida > Alismatales > Hydrocharitaceae > Ottelia > Ottelia alismoides. The sequence continues at coordinate 164,576 of JAZKJV010008606.1, read as the reverse complement.
AAACAAGAATCCATGGTGCAAGGTCAGATTTTTTTTACAACGATTGCTACGTGAGGTTTGTGTCCTTCATGCAAAGAGTACATTCCACTAAAGATATCATAACATGAAGCATATCTCACAAATCAAACCCCATAACCACTGCCTTTCCTATTGCAAAACAAGAAACATCAGGGTACCCTGAAAAACCAAATATATTAATGGTTCCAACAAATGGATTTGCAGGTGTACTCCACAAACGTGTGTTGATTGGGTCACCAAGATCCACTTAATTTATGTAATAAAGTTACTTGTTTAAGCATGACCGGCAAATCTCCACTTGCACTCAAAACTCCATCTGCTCATACTAGAAATCTCCACTTTTACTTTATACAGGTGGAGCTTTTCATAATCCAGGGCAACCCAGATTAGTTCGTAGAGATCATGAATTTTCTTAAGTTGATCGTTGCAGAAATGACCGAAAAATCTCCGTCTTCAGTTGACGTCCATCTGGATATAATGAAATCAGCTCTCCGAACAGTCAACCCTTCATTACTGCCAGGGTAATGCAAAAGATTTTGCAGAGGTTGTTAACTTTATCGATATTAAAGGCTTTTCTGTCAAGTCTATTAGATTGGCTTTTGTGGCATTCTTTGTCAAAATCATAGCACGAGTAATTGCATGTCAAGTCAAGCAACACCGCACGTCATTGCCCTTCGTCATCTCTAATCATTCATTGACGGTTAGGACATGAGGATTAGACGGACTGCCACCCATTCAGGGATATTTATGTAATTTACTTTTGTTTGTGTAAATCCCGATTCTAGAATATCTATATAATGATGCTTAACATACTATTCAATATATTGAGTATTACATTCCACGTGATATCGTAGCAGCATACCTAAATTGGTGTCCCATACCTCCTACCACCAATCAACCACACTTCCCTCACTCTCTACCACAAACATCCTGCAACCACCACCTCTAGCTAACCTTTTTGCCACCAGTAAGGCCTCCACCTAAAACACCCCCCCCCCAAACCTACGACACCATCGGCCAACAAGGACTGCCAGCATGCGTTGCATCTAGCCACCTATGATTGTTGCAAATGGCCACCGTATCCGATGCCACTGTTGTAATCTTACAGTTGTCATCGCCTCCTACGGCCACAATTGCCGTTGGTGACTGAGTAGCATCTACTGCCCCATCGACTTGCTACTCTTGGATCATGATTCATGATCTATATGGTGATTGATCTATTCTGCTAGTTTCTTCTGCAACTCTGACATAGGAGATATTTGAAAGTCAAGAATCTGATATGACATCATCTATGATTGACACGGGTAGCATAAGGAACATAATCTACGATTAGATCATCAAGTTGGACAAGACCAATTACACAAATGACTGCTGATCTTCATAATGGGAGTCAAAGGATGGAGAAAAGCTTCATATTCTCATATAACCATAGCAGAATGGAAGGAACGGTATATATTACACATGGTTAAAACAACGGTCTACTGTGTAGATGGTTGTTAATAAATGCTCGTCCTCGAATTGATAATGATGTGATCCACTTGACAATGTGTGCGAGATCCAAACCAATATGAAGAGTTCATAATCTCAGGAAAAGAATGTAAGCCATGTGTTTCAGATATGTCACGAGTTGATGCATCAAAAGAGAGAAGGAAAGCATCTTGCACAATACCAATAGCAACTGAAAGCTTTGAGCAAGAAGTACAATTCTATGAGGCTAGTTTGCGTGTGTGAACCATAAACAGTAACTCAAAAGAAGAGAACAACTTTGACATCCAAGAGTACCTAGACCCAGGTGGATCCACCAGAGGATTGCAGGGCGGTTGCTTCGAAATGGATATTTATAGTGGAACATAAACCAGATCAAATGGTTTAGCAACACAAGACATGACTAGTTGCAAAAGGTTTCACCAAATCTATGGGGTGGATTTATTTGATACCTTCTCTCTTGAGACTCGACATTTGACTCTACATTTTTTCTCAGTTGGTGTGCACAGACATTGGTCTTTGCATCAGCTGATTGTGAAGAATGTGTTCCTCATGGAAACCTTGAAGAGCTCGTCTAGATGCAGGATTCCATCGGATTCAAGCTTTAACGGTACCAGAAGGTTTGCTTACTAAGAAAGGTCGTTTATGGCATCAAGTAAAAAGCCAGGACATAGTTCCAAATGATCTCAAAGGTGATAGAGAGCAAGTACTTTGCTGGATTTTCCTCCGATCACTCACTATTTACAAGGAAGACATGTAGAGGCAGTGGCAATGTTGGTGTATGTGGATGGTATAGTTCTGACTGTGATGACGAGCATGGGATTAAAGAAGTGAAGCAATTGCTTGCATATCATGCTGGATTCAAGGGTATGGACCCGTTGACTTATCTTATTCTGTTAGATGTAGCTCATACGCATAGAGGATTGATCATGTAGCAAAGGAAATATGTTGTCGACATGTTGCAGGAGTCTGGGATATTAAGCACCAAGTCGTCCCAGGTCCTACAAATTATAAGGCCTGTTTTTTTCAAGAAAAAAGGACCTACACCATATAGGTGCGTCCCCAAATTATAAGGCTTGTTTGCATGAACAAAAGCTTGCATATGAGAGGTAGTATCGTCAATTGGTGGGAAAGCTCCTCTATCTCATAAAACTAGGCATGATATCTCCTTTGCAATAGGGAAACTTAGCCGGTTCATGGTAAGCCTACACCATCCTACTAGAAAGCAACCATGATGGTTTCTAGGTACATCAAGTTCGCCCTTGGAAAGGGACAATTCTTCACAATTGGGGCACCACTCAATATTACTATGTATTGTGATGCATAGTATGTACTTCCCTTGGGGACAACCTTGTGACGTGGAGGAACAAGAAACAAGCAGTGATATCTCACTCACGTGCAAACATAAAATACAAGGAGATAGCCCAAGAAGCAACAGAGATGCAATGGAGCCATGTTTTGAAAGCTTGTCTAGAGTCCCTTTTTGAGAAATTGACACAATCTAAGAATGTCAGGTATCTGTACTCCAACTTGAGAAGGAGTTTTGTACTTTATAAGATTGTAACTCATCCATGGTATTTTGTATAATCTATTCATGTGTAGTCTCCCCAACCATGGTCTGTGCTTAAGGGATAGGATCCATTATCAACATATCAAGTCATTGTGCCATTTCTTCAATCTCTATGTACACTATAAGAGATACAACATAACTATGGAAAGTAATAAAGTACAAAACAATAACAACAACAAAGTCTTTTCCCACAATTAAGTATGGTCGGCTGCATGGATTTTTTGCCTCCATTTAGATCCATTTTGGGCCATTCTCAGGCTTAAATCTAAATAACTAAGATCTCTTTGGATAGTCTCATTCCAACACTTCTTGGGCCTTCCTCGCCCTCCTTTATCCGGCTCAACATCTCAAAGCTCACATCTTCTAATTGGTGCATCAACCGACCTCCTTTACAAATGCCAAATGGACAAACCATCTTGAGATGTTTTCTTTCATTTTATCCTCTATCGGAGCTCACCAACTTTCCTCTGATCGCATCATATTCCGAATCCGATCTTTTTGTATATGACCATACATCCACCTTAGCATTTTCATTTCTGCTACAGTCAGTCTCTGCACATCTATAGTTTACAAGCCAACATTTCGATCCATACACCATAGCAGGTCTCACGGCTGCTTTATAATACTTTCCTTTGACTTTCTAAGGGATTTTCTTATCACAAAGAATAGTAGAGGCTCCTCTCAACTTTAATCAACCTGCATTTATTCTATGAGTAACACATCCATCAATTTCTCCATCCTGTAGCAAAATAGATTATCTAAAAGAACCTTTCTTTTAAATGTTATCGTTGCTAATCTCAACCTCAATTCCTTCACCGTTGTTTTCATCAAATGTGCACTCCATGTATTCAATCTTAGCCCTACGTATACGAAATCCTTCAGTCTCTAAGGCATGTCTCCAAACCTCTAGCTTCTCATTTAACTCATCTCTTATCTCATCAATCAATACAATATCATAGGTGAACAACATACACCAAGGTATCTCATCCTGAATGTGATTAGTCAACTCATCTATAATCAAAGTAATAAAGCAGACTCATAAAATACAACATTATATTATATGGTAATTTTAAAGAACTCTAAGCATGTCAGTTAATATTTAAAATTTGTTTAAATTCTAATATCAATTTCCCTCAACTTACATGCATATAGGTAAACACGACTAGATACAAGAGAACATATAAAAAGGACATATACACCTTACCCTTTTAGATTCTTGCAGTATATCACTAATTGGAGACCATTTCATCAATGATGAAATGCAGATATTGCTTTTCTACCGAAAAAGTTGAGTTCACACATCCAATGGTGCTTATAGAGAGATATCTCCAATGGGATTAACTATTAGCAGTGCATGTATTATTAGTTCATTCCTCAATTATTATCTTCATTGCTTAAAGTGATAGAATACTTTACTCTATGTTAAGAATATATTTTTTGAACTTTCTAATCAAGTCATTGGAAAAGTTTAAGAATATCCCCATTCTCCTGATAATATAATTAACTTCTGATCATGCATTTGTAATATTATTATATCAATTCATGTAGTTGCAGTTACGAATTGAGAATACTACGTTGGACGGTAAGTGGAAAAAATATTCCAACTCAAAAATATAATGATCTCTATAATCGAAAAGCACCTTTGCAATCTAAGTATAGAAACAATATGTACTTGATTAAATATGTTGATATGCCTCAAATCCTGATTGAGTAGAGTTCCATACAAATCTTAATTAATGTGAGGATCCATATGGATTCCAACTGATCACAGGATCCATCCAGATAGTGATTGAACGGAGAACCCCTCTAGATTATGAGTGATTTATGATTACAGAATATGTCATAATCATAATTAAGTAGAAATTCCTCAAATTATGTTGTGATTAGGGGGATTCATCTATATAGTGCTCTTATATAAACTTCCATGTGATTAGTTTTTTTGACACATTCTCTCTACTACAGTTCTTCCACCATAATTGAGAGAGATTCACAATTGCCCTAAACGATGTAGCCCAGTTAAGGGATAACTTTGTAAGGCTTATGTTATGTTTTTTTCATGCTTGCTTATAATTGAAAAGTTAGCTTTAAATCTATATATAAGGATAGAACAAAGGAAACTGTCATGAACTACAAAGTAGCAAACGAGGAAGCAAAAAAGGTTGTAAATGAAGATAAGAAAAAAACTTTTAACTTCTGTACAAAAAGATTGACTCTAAGGAGGATCACAAGGATATATTAAAAATGGCCAAAACAAGAGAAAGAAATACCAATGATATCACTCAACTGAGATGAATTAAGGATGAGGAAGAACACGTGCTTGTTACTTATAAGGGTATAGAGACTACATGGAAACAGTACTTCGATAAGCTTTTCATTGGGCAAGGGAATAAAGATAACACTTTGGAAGATATAGGTAGCGACAAAAGTTACCTAAATCATGCAAGATATAGACGAATACAAAGGAAGGTAGTAGATGAAGATTTGAAGGTTATGAAACCTAGGAAAAGTGTATGACCTGATGACATTCCTATATAATGGAGAATTCGAGGTGAAGGAGGTTTGAATTGGCTCACAAATTTATTCCATGTTATTTGACAACAACAACAAAGCCATTTCTCACAATTAAGTAGGGTTGCATTCAATGTTATTTGACGAAGTAATGCTTGAGTTGTTCGAATTACATAGGTATCAAACTGATGAGTCACATTATAAAAATTTGGGAGCATGTAATAGAAAAAATCATGAGGTAAGTTTCCAAAATAAGAAAAAATCAATTCGGATGCATGCCACGTCCCTCAGTAATTGAATCTATTGAAGCTATCTATTTGTTGAGAAGAAGAAAGGGGATTTATAAAACTAAAAGGAAGAACCTCCATATGATTTTTATTGATTTGGAGAAGACTTATGATTTGGTTCCAAGCGAGATCTTGTGGAGAGTTTTGGAGAAAAGACGAGTGCATGTCCTTATATATTAACCTTATAAAGGATATGTATGATGGTACATCATCTTGTGTAAGGATCCCGTCTAGGAAGACCGACTATTTTGACATCACCATCGGCCTGCATCAAGGTTTAGCTTTGAGCCCTTTCCTTTTTACTTTGACTATAAAAGATTTGACTAATCACATTCAAGATGAGATACCTTGATGCATGTTGTTTGCTAATGATATTGTGTTGATTGACGAGACTAGAGATGGAGTAAATGAGAAGCTTGCGGTTAGAGACATGCTTTAGAGACTAAAGGATTTCGTATAAGTATGGCTAAGATTGAATATATAGAGTTTACATTTGATGGAATGCAATCATAAAGGAATCGTGGTGAAGATTGGAGAAGATAGCATTCAAAAGAAAGATTCTTTTAGATACTTGGGATTCATTTTACAATATGATGGGGAAATCAATGGAGATATTACTCATAGAACAAATACAAGTTGGCAAAAGTGGAAAGGAGCATCTATTATTATATGTGATAAGAAAATTCTTTGAAAAAGGGAAAGTATCACAAAGCAATCATAAGACATGGTATGCTCTATGGATTTGAACATTGACATGTGAACAATAGACATGTGAAGAGAATGACAATAGCAGAAATGAAAATGCAACAGTGGATGTATGGTCATACACGAAAAGATTAGATTTGGAACGACGTTATAAGAAGGAAAACCGGTGTAGCTCCAATTGAGGATAAGATGATAGAGAACCTCTTATGGTGGCTTGACCATTTGCAAAGAAGGTTTGTCGATGCATCAGTTAGAAGATGTAAAATTTGGGATGTCAAGACGGCTAAGAGAGGGCAAGGAAGGCCCAAGAAGTGTTGGAAGGAGACTATCTAAAGGGATCTTAATTACTTAGATCTAAATCCTAGAATGACTCAATATAGATCTGAATAGAGGCAAAGAACCCATGTAGTTGATTCTACTTAATGTGGGAAAAGGCTTTGTTGTTGCTATTGACGTGTGCTTCACTTCCACTATGCACAAGAAACTAGTATCAAAACCATTAGGTCGCCTGAAGTAAGGAGGAGGTGATGTCACACAATATAAAGATACGGAAATTCATTGATAGGAATTGCGTTGGCCTTTGATATATCAAAATAAATAAAGGACTGATTTGAAGACGTCAACATAGAAGAAAGCTATTGCAGAAGCAGAATCTGGATAGTGGATTAGAGCTATGGGTGAGTAAGTAGGTGGAGTCCACATCTCTCTATATCTAGATACAATATCATTAAGCCTCACATCATGAGAAGGAGTTGTAGTAATCTCTGTATGCTCAGCTACACGGGTAAATGCTGGATACCCATACTTCGGATGGAATGTCTACTTCGAATGACCTGGACAGTGGCAATGTGGGCATGCGCCACGTTGACGTCCTCCTCGACCACGTGGTCTACGCCCATGAAACTGTGAAGTACACCCTCTGCCATGAGAAGCTGCCATAAAAGAGGGAGTCTGGACCATGGTAGTAGATGAAGTAGTGATCCTGCTCAGCCTCTTGTAAACCTCCTCCATTGGAGGTATCGTCTCTCTGGTAAGCAGTTGAGTATGTGTTGCATCGTACTCAAAGTCAAGGGATGACAGAAAACTCTTGTCATAGCAGTATTCCGGTATGTCTGTTGTTGCTCAGTGCTAGTAGTAATAGGCATAAAGCTATGCAGATGCTCAAACATGCCTCTAAGATGCAAAAAAAGTGGGCATGAAGAGGTCGACTATTCTGCTTGGTCAAAAAAACATCATACTGCAATTGTAGAATCTTGCTCTCATTCTTGGCCTGCTCATATGTGTCTGTTAGGATGTCCCGCATAACCTTCGTTATGAGTGTATTGACGATGTCGTTGGCAATCTCTATGGTGAGAGTCCTAGAGAGCCAAATCCGAGCATAGGCATCATCTTGCTTACAAGAAGCATTAGCCCCAGTATTGTCTGTCGGTTATGAATCTGTCGGAATGTACTCCTTGTTGTGGCATTGCATAAGGGTGCAAAACTGCATAAACCACAACTCGTAGTTGGCCCCATCCATCTTCATGATGGGAGCCAGGCCTTTGAAGGTATCGGACGATGAAAAAACGTCACCCTTGTTCTCTAACATGGTAAAAAGAACGCTGATAATCTGGAACAAAACTGAGAAGTAAACTACTCTAAGCGAGTCTACACAATCATATGGAGGATTGGTTGTATGTACAGACTCATACAACCCTCTTCAACAATTATTGTAATCTAGGGACAGAAAACGTGATTTAGATGTCCTTAATCATCGTATCCAGTCGAAATCAGGTTGTAAAATGCAACGGCAATAGGCGAACTGTGGTTCGCAAGAGATGGGATCGGCCCACAACCCGCAAGAGCGGTTGCATCCAACCAGCCGACCACCCCGTAAACAGGCCCCTATGTGGCAGAGAGAAGCATGAAGGCCGCTGGGCGGCGGCATGCAGCAAGGATGCCGCTAGGCAGTAGTGGCCAGGAAGGATGCCACTAGGCGTAGGTTCTAGGACCGTTGCTCTGATACCATGTTGGTGGAAAAGAATTGCTTATCATAGAAGAGACCCTAGGGCTCTCTTATATAGGAGAAAAGCCCTAAGTTAATTACATAAAAGGTACATGAAGAAAGTAGAAATGAGAAATAAACACAAAGAGATACAAATATCTCAATAAAAACATGAATCAAATACTTTGAAGAATATTAACAAAATAAAGCCCAGTCATCACAATAATACATTATATTTAGTAGGGTATTAGTCAATCGCATATTCCTTGTAATACCATCTTCCTACATAAATCAATATGAGATATGAATGGATCCCCTTGTCGTTATCGAATTCTTTGATAAGCATAGTTCCATCAATAACAGTTTAAACTTCTTTCTTCCATGGAGAAACATTCAAAATAAACAAGTGATTCTACAACCTGGTCAATTTATATTACATTTAATCCCTTTTTCCAAGGCTACATATCTTCCCAAGGAATGGATCGTCTCTCTCTCATTACATGAATCAAACTTTCATTCCACCAGGGAAAAGGTTTTGGTTACAGTTTTATAAAGAATGCAGTTGGTGTCTTTCACTCCATTTTTCTGGATCTTTCACATAAGTTTGTGTCCCTTTCCACTCTTCCGAAATAATTTCTTGAAGAAGACATCAAAAGCTTTTATTGCATGGTCCATAAAAGATCCAACAACCAGGGGAATCAGTACGTAAAATTTAGATTTCCAGTATTCAAGTATGTCAGACAAGCAGCCCTTATGCAAGCGCTAGTTCCCCTTTTTGAGTAGGTAAACCTTCATACAAGACCATCCATATTCATTTGAGTGGTCTGTTTTTAATGGACTTGCAACCAAAGAAATGAGGGAGAAGTTGGCGTGGTCCAAAATGCAAAATACAAAAATTTAGAAAATTTTCATGGAAAACGATTCTGAGAAGAAAGGAGCTACAATCGCTGACAAAAGAAAAAAGATGACAAACAACTCCAAGGAGATTAATACTGTTTACTGCACCTTAATAAACACAACTGGCATACGAAAGTGCATCCATCACAAACTCTCTTAAGACCCTTACAAAATGTTATTAGAATTTTAGGATGCATTTCCTAGCCATTTGAAAAGTTCCCAAAAGAAGGATTTTGTTTGCAGAAAAGGAAATATATTCCTGAAGTAGCAACAATTTCGAAGCAAATTTAAACTGGAATCCACTTGATAGTCTGATGGTAGAGCAGTGGATGTACCAGCAAGGACCAGAATCACCACTCTCAGAAAACTATCAGATTAGATTAGAACGAAGAAGAATTAAACTAAAAATTACATAATTCACTTGTACCTTTACCATTCATGGAGAAGCAGCAGTGCAATGTCAATGTCCAGTGCTGAAAGAGCAAACAGAAAATGGAAGTATGGTTCATCCAATCTTTATGCCATAGCTAGTTAGACATACAACCAATGTTGCTGAGAACCTTGTACTCCATGGAAGTACCATAAACATCAAAGTTAATTGCATTTTCTTATCCATATAATTGATTTGATAAAGAAATCGACTAGCATACTAAATCTAAACAGAACCAGTCATTAGAATATTCTCAATTTTGTAGATCTGTCACAAGTTTATTATTCCAACTTGAGCCAGTGTTCAGAAAATCTTTGAGACAACTAATGAATAGGTGAATAATTCGTAGATTTCTAGGTCATGCTTCCATTCATGTCAAAGATAAAAACACACAATTAGCACCTGATGTGTAGTGATCGAGAGCATCTTTGCTCCAAAACACGTGATCATATTCCATACGGACTTCAGTTATGAGGCAACAAGGTGCTTTCTATGATAGTACATGCTATACCCAAGTCAACAAAAAACCTCTACTGAGATATTTCAGAAATTTATGGGTGTAGTTTACATGCATCCCCTTAACCTTGATATCTTAGCTCGGAAAATTATAATAATGGACAATAGATTAGATTGCGGAGATAAAGTTATACCAGCACATTTTCTCATTTCAAGAACAGTGTGAAAGAAAATCGAAAGGAGCTTTCAGACAGGTTGTTATCGAAACAAGAACAAGATATTAACAATGGTACATGATTGCAGGTGTGTTGGTTGGCATAAACAGGTTATATAACCTAGTATTTTCCTTTGCGACAAATAACAAGACAACTTTGAATAAGAAATACATCAAAATACATATGTACAGAATTAACGTTTGAAACTCTGCTTCCTTTGTGAAAGAGAGAGGCCCAATTCCTTGCACTGTTGCTCGTCAGGTTGCAAGCTTCCAGGGATTGCTCCAAATGCACGGCGTAAAGTTTCATTTCCAGACATGGAATAATGCATTGAAGCAAATCCATCTTCAAATTTCCTCTTCATATCACGTGACCTAAATGACAAAGACGTAATTGGCTTCGATGTGGAGGGCAGTGATTTCTCTGAAGCCATTTGATAAAGATCAGCAGCTTTCAAAAATCTTTCTGTGGCAGCTTCCCATGAAAGTTCATGTCTCTCACTGTCTGTAAGTGGTGTTGGCTCATCAGAAAGTGCCTTACGTGTGGCTTTAACAAATCCGTCATTGTTATCATACATGCGACAATTGGAAAATTGCTTAAAGAATTCATTAGATGGATGCTTAGCACAAACAACGATTTTCCCCATAGCAAGAGCTTCTGCTGTGGTCGTGCAAACCACGTCACTTGTGCTAGGATTTATAAACACCTTGTAACTGAAAAGAAAACAAAGTAGGCACAAGACATCGAGAGATTAAGATGTGTAATCGTGAGTGAAAACTTCATTTCAAGTAAAAAAGTTCATTTAATACATGGAAGAATTTTTAATGAAAGGAGTTGCAACAATTTTCCATTTTTCTGATGTCAGTTCACACCATAAAAAAGGGTTAATATAATCTTAATGTGGCTTAAATAGTAAACTTTTTACGAGCCAATATCAAAAAAGGATATTTACAGCCGTAACTCCATATATTTTCATATTTACATAACTCTCGATAATACATAATTCGACACAAAACCTCAGATAGATCCTCTATCTCACACCCATATCCCTCTGTTGCTCCCCCCCCCCCCCAACTCAATCATTCCTTAGAGTTAATCTAACCTACTCAAATCTATTAGTTGAGATGTACCCCAAACCCCCTCCCTCCCACACAATGCTTTCTTTCCCTTCTACCTCCAGCTGCTAGGGCTCCTCCGTCTCCTACCTCACCGCCTCCACGGACGGGAACTTGACGCATCTGGAGCTGACAGCATTCCTCCGTGAGTGGCGCCAGGGCTTTCTAAGCAGCCTTTAGGCTACCGAATCCCACCACAAGAAACTCCGGCAACACTCTTTCCTTGCTTTGCTTCCTATCGATACCCCTCCTCAGCAGCGCCGCCATGGGTGAGATGCTCCTTGACACGTTCATCCTCCCATGGGCTCTAGCCAGCGAGAGGTCCCTTGCCACCCACTTCCTTCAACACCGGGAAGAGATCATGGTTTTCTCACCGTACCTTTTTTGCAGTCATCTCTACAACTGTCACACGAGTCACCAAAGCTCTTCCCTTTGTTGGACTTGAAGAAAGGAGGACTTCTATGTACATAATTCGAGGATGTTCTCATTTTTTTCTCTTCTTTTGGAGGAATTGACCTTGTTTTTTTAGCAAGCAGGAATTGGTCACTGTTAGAGAACCTATGAATAGTAAAAAGAGGATCCTGGAAGTGAAAGGAGGAGAAAGAGTGATAGAATTTGCAAACTAGATGGAGTAACAAGGGTAAATTTGTCTATAATTAATGGAATCCGTGAATATTAACAAAAAAATTAACGAAAGATAACACACGATTATCTTATGTAGTGGTTAACACTTATTCAGGGTTCTAGGTGTAATTATGTATTATCGAAGGTTATGTACGTAAATATGAAAGTATATATGATTGTGTGAGTAAATATCCCTATCAAAAAATAGCAAAATTAATTGATTCTTTAATAAGTACCCACTTAAATGGCTTGTTAAAAGTGCAGTGTGCCTACCACCTAAAAGATCAGGGTTCAAATCCCTCCTTATGATGGTGCGTTAGATAATCGACAACAAACGTAAAAAATAGTGAAATATTCCAACATGAATTGGAGCAAGAATCCATGTCGCCGACCCTACATATAGTGGGAGAAGGCTTTGCTATTTTTTAATTGAATCTTTAATTACAAGCGGACGCTTGTGTTGAAGGAACAAAGGGTACAACCAAGCCCTTTTCCATTTTAAATGAGGTAGGCTACATGGATTCTTTGCTTACAAATAGATTTTTTGTTTAACGCTAGTATTCATCATTTTAGCAACATGATTAACCATTAAACTAAATAAATGAGAAAATATGATATTAATGTCAAGGCCCTATATTTGAGCTTTAATAAAATAATTTTTTAAAAAGGACTTTCCGTATATAATTGCATTTTGATGGAGCCACATAACCCAATAAATAGCTAGAAGAATCACATCTACCGTAAGTTCAAGCATAAGTGAGGAGTATATTGTTAGTGCATGAGCGTGCATATTTTGATGATAACAAAAGCTGTGTAGATAGAAAAACCGGTGTGTAAAGCGTGTAGCTAGGTCAAGAACAGGAAAGCTATTGGACCAAGAAAAAGCTCAAGCTGATGCTTCAAAAAAAGAAAAAGCTCAAGCTGAGGAGCTCAAACTTAAGGGAAGAAGAAGCCAAGAAGCTCAAAGGAGTTCAAGGCGAAGGAACTTCAGCTCAAGCTCAAGAAGAAGACAAAGTCTTTTCTTTGTAAGCATCTTGCGATTCAGTCCTTTGACTTTGACTTGACTTTAAGTCAAAGAGTCAAACTATTCTCACCTGATCGATCACATCTAATGGATCACTCTCTTTTTATGACCGATCAATATTTGAATTATAACTTTTATATTTATGATCGATCAATTTTGATCTACGATCGATAACTTATGGTTCTGATCGAATAATCTAAATCCACATGATCGATCATAATAACTCCGATAGACACACTTTCTATCATGATCGATCATATTCTAATTCCAGAAAATTCTTGAAGGCGCTTTCGTTCATGATTTTTTTTTAGGCTCAAAAAAAGAGGGACGCACTCGAGGGTGCTCGCCCCAATGCATTTAAAGGAAAGGATAGAGAAATACTTACAAGTGGTGAGCAGCTAACAGGAATACAAAAAGGACAAAAAACAGAGGGTATCGAGAAGGGATACCCCCATTATACATGCATTAAACTAGCTAGAGGACCAATCAAGGAGGAATCTCGAGGCCGAACATCGAATATTCTCCAAGTAGAACCGCTGCCGATTGAAAAGAGCTTCATTCCTTCCCAGCCAGATGCTCCAAAGTCTCGCAATAGGCTCCAGCAAGATCTCCCGAGGCCGACTCCTAGCGCTGAACAGGCTATCGCAGAAGGATGCATAGGAGGACAAGTTTAGCCAACCCAGATCATTCCACAGGGCACAGACACAGCCGCACCTGAAGAAAAGATGATCAATCGTCTCCGCCACCAAACCGCAAAGACCACAGGTGTCCGAAGAGTTGGGAAACATAGAAGCACAACGATCACGAGTCAACAGGCGCCCACGGCGCAAGATCCACAGGAATATACCGATACGCTCCGGGAGCTTGAGGCCCCATAAGAAACGACAATCCCGCAAGAAGGTATCATCCGCCACAGGAAAACGGGGTAAAAGAGCCATGTATGCCTTGCGGGTAGAGAACGGGCCATCTTTCCACACCAAATGGTCACGTCCAAGAGAAGGCTTGGGAGCATCATCGAGAATAGCCAGGAGCGAAATGAGGTCCTCCAGCCGCTGGTCCGACAAAATATCAGCAATTGAAGGGCACCAACAAGAACCATCCCAGCAGGAAGCCACGGTGACATCCTTGTCGATCACCAAGGCGAAAAGTCGTGGGAACAGGGTCCGAAGGGCACCCTTCCCAGACCAATCATCTTCCCAAAAACGAAGAGAACAACCATCACCAAGCTTTGGAACAAAAAATAGCCGGCTCCGATTTAGAGCATTCACCACCCCACGCCAAAAAGAAGATAGGTGTCCGTCGATACCCCCCCGATAAGCCGAGGTGAACTCAACGCCCGCCGCCTCCCTCAAGCAATTCAGCAAGAAATTCTCCTCCCTTCCCCACACCCTCGCCGCCCATCTGAGCAATAGGGCGTCATTCACCGACTCCAGCCGCCTTACGCCCAACCCGCCCTCCCACTTGGGCCTCGTGACCTCGTCCCACCCCACCAGATGCACCCCCTTCCTCCGCCCCTCTTCTTCCCCCATAAGAACCCCCGCATACATTTCTCCAATCGAGCACGCACCCCCCTCGGCAACCCGCGCACAGAGGAGAAGTAAATTGGAATGGAAGATAGCACAGATTTGAGCAAGACCAACCGACCTCCGCGGGAGAGAAGGGCCGCACGCCACCCCGCCAATCGGGCCTCCATCTTTTCCACCACTACCCGCCAGTCACGAATGCGGGCGTGGCCCTCAGTCAAGGGAAGACCCAAATACTCAAAGGGGAGAGTAGCGGGAGGAGAACCCAACAGCCGCGCGCACTCCCCCGCCTCCTCAGCAGACATAGAGAAGGGGACAACCTTGGACTTATGCCCGTTGATTTGGAGACCCGAAAGCTCGTTGAACAATTGAAGAGTGGTAGCCATACTGGAAACACTCGAGGAACCACCCTCGATAAAGCATAAAGTGTCATCAACAAATTGTAGAAGAGGCACATGATGCGTGCCAAAATAGCATCCGCGAGAAAGACCAGCTGCGACCACCCCATCAATCATGCGTGGCAAGACATCCACCGCCAAAACAAACAATAGGGGAGCAAGAGGACATCCCTGCCGAACCCCCCTACGAGGTTGGAAAGAACCCTCAGCCAAACAACCATTAAGGAGAATGGAAAAGGACGTCGTGGTCACACATCGCCTCATCCACGAAATCCAAATCGGAGGGAAGCCCCTCTTCGAAAGCACGGACCAGAGAAACCGCCAATCAAGGGAATCGTAGGCCTTCGCAAAGTCGATCTTCCATAGGATCCCCTTCGAACCATTTGTGCGCCACTTGTGGATAATCTCCGAGGCCACGGCATGACAATCCGCAATTTGCCGCCCGCGGACAAAGGCAGCCTGATAGGGCGATATAAGCGAATCAAGAAGTGGAGCCAGCCGCCTAGCCAGAGCCTTAGCAATGATTAAGTAAATCGCATTCGAGATGGAGATTGGCCGAAGGTCCTCAATTCGACTGGCCGGATGCGACTTAGGGATAAGAACAAGAAGGGACCTATTAAGAACATCAAAGCCACAGTTCCCCCCGCAGAACTCCACAGCAACCTCCAAAACATCATGAGCAACAACATCCCAGAAATCCCGATAGAAAGACACCGGGAAGCCATCGGGCCCCGGCGCGGCGTCGGAGTTGAGGTCCCAGACAGCCCCCGGAGATCGTCCATCGACAACGGACGAGTAAGAGCCGCCGCAACATCAGCAGAAAGAGAGGACGCCCCATGGCCCGATCACCGCCACCGCCGCGGCGCAGAGCACCCAAACACCTCCCGATAGTACCTCCCCTCCGCCACCCCCAGCTCCCTTTCCCCTGGATGTAAGTGCCATTAATTATCAGAGAGGAGATAGAGTTGGAACGCCGCCGACCGCTCGCCACCCGGTGAAAATACGCAGTGTTGGCATCCCCCTCCTTAAGCCACCGAACGCGCGAGCGCTGATGCCACTCAATCGACCGCTTCCGATCCTCCAGTCTCGCCTATTCCACTGCCGCCGCACGCGCGGTCAGTTCATCCGGATAAAGATCCCGCTCGTTCTCAAGAATGTCCATCCTCATAATAACTTCATCAGCCTCCTTGCGAGCAACAACACGAGCCATGCGCGAGTCCCTTTTAAAAGTAGCCAAAACCTTCCTGAGAGAGTTTAGTTTTTGATCAAAACGACGTGCAGCCGAGCCCGCAGAGAATGCCTGCTCCCAATGGGTGCGCACAAGGTCCTTGAAGCCCGGCTCAATAAGCCAGCACCGCTCATAAGGAAATAGGGCACGAGGACGCTGATCATCCCCGGACTCCTAAATAATTGGGTTGTGGTCAGAGAAAGACCTCGGGCGAGAGGTGACCGCGCAAAGAGGAAAAGCCTCCATCAAGCGCGAATTCGCAAGGAAACGATCAATCCGCGATCTGGACGAATTAGTCCTCCAAGTGTAGGAGATATCACTTGGCACGATCCCCTCCAGAGCCAGGTCGCTAATGAGCTCCATAAAGTCGCCAGAACCGGGATCATTACCCCCGCACCCGCGTGGCCGGTCCTGGGAGTGTAACGTGACATTGAAATCGCCACCCAACAGCCAAGGTTTGATGATTTGTTACAACAGTTGTTTTTTCAAAGCCAATGGTTGGACTTTAACCCTATAAATAGAACCCCATACCTCACTTCAACACACAACAAAAACAACAAGGTCTTTTCTCTTTGTTTTCCACTCTATACTCTGAGAGAAGGATTCAAGAGTTATTTTCTACTCTATTATTCATGCCTACAGCTCTAAAGCTCTGTGTTTAATCTTACGAGCCCACTCCTTGCTTTACATGTCGTTTCGTTTTGCCTCATATTAATCATTTCATATTTACTTTCATGCTGAGGTTGTTATGTTTTTAAATACTAGTATATGGTTGAGTTGAATGCGTAATTAACTCAGGATATAATATGGTTGGGTTTGCCTGCGTAAGCAACCAGGCTAGTAGAAGACCCGTGTGAGTCAGATTGAAAGCCTGAGTCGTGAGACTCAGGCTGTGGTTTTTACCCAGAATGATTACCACGTTAAATATATTGCATTTGTGGTTTGATTCTTTATCTTGTGATTAAAAGTGCTACGTGACGCCCGATTGTTTGATTTTATTATTTGCTGCAATCAATGTCATACTGTCCAATCCACCCACATTCATCGATCGTGTCCGCAGGGTAAAACTCATATTCGGTATTGTAGAAAACGATGAATGTGAATGTGTATCAGATATAAAGAAATATAAACAAGGAAGAACACCAGGATTTTATGTGGAACCCTACTCCGTGAGGAGCGAGATGGAACCACGGGAGAAGGCCTCTCAAGAACCGGGATTTATGTATTGATATGTCTCTCTCATCTATTAAAGGTGGTATGAGGCTTCTTATATAGCCCCACCAGTAAGACTGAGTCCCACTCACAATAGATGTAGGACTAAACTTATGGATGTGGTAATTGGACCCTGGAGGGATCCAGTTACTTATCTCCACATATGACTCATACTATAACACTACCCCTCAAGCCGGAGCATGCAATGTTCAGCTTGGATAAATAGAAAGAAATTACTCTCACACAGATACCGAACACTATGGACAATATCAACTCAACATAAACTAGTTGCATGCTTAGGACGTTGCTTCTAATGTCGTGCTGGTGAGGAAGAACCAAAGGATTGAAGTGTAAACCGAACTGGGTCTCATCGTCAAAAAATGTTTGCTTTATATTGTGTCTATTAGATTTACCAAAATTGAAATGAGTCTCCACCTGGAGAAATCTGGCTCTCAACTGCCCAATCTCTTTAAAGAACCAAACTGGAGAAAGTCTTGGAAACATCCTCATCAGATTCCATAGACATTGGAGAATGGAGTACAAAAAAGAGTCTCCTCATCGGAGAACTGGATCCTTCCCATACTGGCTCGGAGAATGGGATCTCTACTCCGGAGTCCCTATGAAGCCACATGAAAACCCTATGTCCACACTAGCTCAGAAAACAGGATCTCTATTCCGGAGCTCATATGCTCCACGTGAAAACCTTGATGCAAAAACAAGTTGGGTATGGAGACCTCTCAAACAATGAATGCATACTTGGGCACCTTAAATAATAGATTCTGAAACAATCTACAGAGTTTGAATCTAACAATTTGTAGAGTCTGAAATTTGATTTGTAGAACTCTATATAATACTCCCCTTTTCTCCCAAACTTGTCGAGGAACAATGGTGTCGACCAAGTTGGGAGAAGACTTGAAGATGGGGAAAAAACAATCTCTGTTTTTTATCCTTTTTCCAGCTTTTTTAGACTTCTTCTATTTTCGATTTTAAGTTTATCTTTGAATATAGATTTTTGTGTATGCATGTCCACTTTTTAAAAAAACTCATGGTCCAATTCGGCCCAATATACCTCTTCCTTTTCCTTTTTTTACATAGCAGTGGCCCACACCAGAATTGGACCCAAACTGTGGGAATAGGCACGCACACCCTCTGTTTATCGTTCACGTAGGGGAACCTTCCCTCTTCTCATGAAATCTGCCGCTAGAAAGATGGGGTAGTGGCATCGCCTGTGGTTGGAGATTCTCGCCATTGTCGTTTGGAGAACCAACACCGTTTGGAGAGTTATGCACGATGGAGGGTGCTCGTGCGTGGTAGATGGGGCGACAGGTCTGTCTGATGACCACGATGGAGACTTCAACTCGCGCTGAAGTAGTTGGGTCCTGCAGCATCGGGAAGGTGTCTCCTACTCTTGTATGAGGCTCTTACGCGAAAGGCGGTGCTTACGTGGTTGCACCGCCTTCTGCGGGGTGGAGGGATCGCCTCCAGCTCTTAGGATGGTGCAGCCTCTAGCACCTAGATGCACCTGGTTGCCGCCTAGGTGGGTGCAACGGCTCGCCAGTTGGAGAAGGTGGGTTCGGGGACTTCATCGAAATCCCCTTCTTCACTTTCTTCATCTTCTTAATCTTCATAGCCACTAGGGCTTTATGGGTTTCAAACCCAAAACCGCAGCAGATGGTAGTGGCGTGAGGAGCATCGTAGGACGATAGTTGAAACATGAAGTCGTGGCATGATCTGCACAGAGGGTAGCCTGCAGCGATGGGTCTAGAGACCGAGATTCGATAAGAAGCTTGGAGATGATAAAGATTTTCCTGATCGGAGATGTTTATGATGGTTGTGGTTTGAATCAATAAGCCCTAGAATCATGCAATGATCTTCAAAGTCTTGAATAATTCCGTGCAAGATTAGGATTTCCAAAAACCTTAGAACTCAATGTTATTGTCTATCTTCAAAACCAGAATCAAACCTTCCCTGATCATGAACTGTACAGAATTAGGTTTTCAGAAACCCTCAAATTCCTGGAACTTGATAAAGATCTTCAAAAACTTTGAACCAATCATGAACATGATAACAACAATGTTGGAGTATGTAATAAAGGGATAATTGGATCTCTCCCCGCTCATGTTTAATCTCACATGGATGAGTGATGGGACTCCGCTCCGTTTGTAGGGGTTATATAAGAAGCCCCAAACCCCATGTACTCATTGAGAAATTCTAATAGAAGATCCGAACCTTTGAGGCCTTCTCCCGTGGTGTCATCCTATTCCTTCAGGAGTAACGTTTCATGTAAAATCCCAAGATGTTTATGTTTTGATTCTTATCTCTAATTCTAATTCCGCATTTTTTATATTTTAGCATGGTACCAGAATAGTCGATTCTAGGATTTATTTTGAAGATTTTTACGTTTTTATCGGAGCATGTTCAATTTTTTGGTGATTTGTTTTTGAAAACTAGTGTTATGTTCTTGAAGATTTTCTATTCTTATTTGAGATTTCCTCAAGTTATGGTTCAAGTTTGAGAATATATCCAAGGTTTTCTGAAACCCTAGAGGCTCGTTAGGTTGCCAGGTTGCCCTGGAGTAACCTGGCATAACCCCAACTCTACGCATATACTCCTGGGTTGGAATTAGTTATATGGACCCCATAATTTCCTTGTTATAATTTTTAAAACCACTTTCAAATAACAACTAATATCAAAAATATATTATAATCATAAGAAAAGTTAATATAACACAATCAATGTGACATCGCATCACATTTATCATTTCAACCCTCACCAACCCTCTTAACAATCCAAACAACTACTATGCATAGGAGGATACTCAAACCCAACCCAACCCAACCATGTTACCAAACAAGACCTAGATCTGTACAAATCGTCATAAAAAATTACAAGTATTCCCCATCTTCATCGATAATATCGACCTGATTGGCTACAATTTTCAGGCAAAAAATGGGGTTTCTAAATTATCTACACACAACTCGAGGCATTGCACGTGAAGGTGTTGTGCAGCAACAGCACCAACAAATCTTCCTCTTCGATGAACAGTCCTCATGCGAGGGCATCAAAAAAAAGTTGGCATCGTCTCCATACGCTGGCAGCAGGGCTCCTCTATCTTCATCCCTAGGCGATGGCGGTAACCTACAAAGCCGAGAAAGAAAAAAAAGATCAGATCACACCCCATCTCCAGCAGTGTGTAGCTCTTTCGGCTCTCCATCCTCGACGGCCACACAAGAGGTAGTGAAGACACCATGCGATACCCACCTTGTGCCTCGCACCATCTCCTCATCGACTCGAGGTGGTGGTAGAGTGCACCAGTTGATGGGTTCCCACGGGAACCCTCTCTACGATGAATGATAGGTTCCCAATCGAGAACCCTAAATAATTTCTTTTAAGCCCAACTGGGTTGAATTCACTATTACAAAAAGAGGGAGAGAGGCTGGAAATTAAAAAAAAGGTGCGTATGTTGGTCCCTACATACGAGTGGCTCAACTAGAACACAGATCGATTACTTTGCGTTGAGGAGAAGAGATCGGTTATGTTGCAAAGATTGCAAAGTAATCCCTGGAGAGAGTTTGACAACCCAACATCGCTTGTTAGTCTTGGATTTACAAATAAAAGGGTTGATAAAGAAAAGGAAGGTTCCTAAGATCACTAGAACTAGGTGGTGGAATCTTCCGCTGAAGCAATCAAGCTTCAGGGAGAAGGTTTTAGAAGACCTATCTTGGGATTGTAGCGGTAGTGCAAACGAGATGTGGGAGGCAGTAGCATCTTGTATCCGAAAGGTAGCCAAAGAGATGCTAGGCGAGTCAAAAGGAGGAGCTCCGGGTCAAAAGGAGGCTTGGTGGTGGAGTGAAGGGGTGCAAGAGAAGCTAAAAATTAAAAGAGCTTGCTTTAAAGCTATGTCTAAGGATAGAACAGAGGAAACTGTCACAGACTATAAAATAGCGAAGAAGGAAGCAAAGAAGGCTGTAAGCGAAGCTAAGTCAAAAGCTTATGAGGTTTTGTATAAAAATCTCAACTCTAAGGAGGGCCAGAAGGATATATTCAGGTTGGCCAAAGCAAGAGAAAGAAAGACAAAAGACCTTTCTCAAGTGAGATGCATTAAGGACGAGGAAGGTCACGTGCTTGTTACTCAGAAGGATATAGAGACTAGATGGGAGCAATACTTCCATAAACTTTTCATTGGAGAAGGAAATAGAGAGATCACTTTGGGTGATCTAGCTAGTAGTGAAAGTTACTTGAATCGTGCATGCTATAGACGAATACAAAGAAAAGAAGTAGAGGAGGCTTTAAAGGTTATGAGACCTGGGAAAGGTGTTGGACTGGATGACATCCCTGTAGAAGTATGGAACGTTTTAGGTGAGCGTGGTTTGACTTGGCTTACGAATCTATTCAATGTTATTTGGCGAAGCAAGAAAATGCCTGAAGATTGGAGGAGGAGTATCGTGGTGCCTTTTTATAAGAACAAAGGAGACATTCAAAATTGTTCAAATTACAGAGGTATCAAGCTGATGAGCCACACTATGAAACTTTGGGAACGTGTGATCGAAAGAAGGTTGAGACAAGTTTCCCAAATAAAAGAAAACCAATTCAGATTCATGCCAGGTCGCTCAACTATTGAAGCCATCCATTTTTTGAGGAGAATAATGGAGATTTATAGAGCTAAAAGGAAGAATCTCCATATGATCTTTATTTATTTGGAGAAGGCTTATGATTCCGTCCCACGAGAGATACTGTGGAGAGTTTTGGAGAAGAGACAAGTACCTGTCCTATACATTAATCTCATAAAGGATATGTATGATAGGGCTTTATCTTGTGTAAGGACCCCGACGGGGAAGACTGACTATTTTGATATCAACATTGGTTTACATCAAGGTTCAGCTTTGAGTCCATTTCTTTTTACTTTGATTATGGACGAGTTGACAAGTTACATTCAGGATGAGTTACCTTGGTGTATGTTATTTGCTGATGATATTGTGTTGATTGACGAGACTAAAGATGGAGTAAATGAGAAGCTTGAGGTTTGGAGACACGCATTGGAGACTAAAGGTTTTCGTATAAGTAGGGCTAAAACGGAATATATGGAATGCATCTTTGATGGAAGCAATGGTGAAGAAATCGAGGTGAAGATTGGTGACGATAACATTCAGAAGAGAGATTCTTTTATATATCTGGGATCTATTTTGCAACATGATGGGGAAATTGACGGAGATGTTACTAATAGAATAAATGCAGGCTGACTAAAGTGGAGAGGAGCCTCCGCTGTTCTCTGTGATAAGAAAATTCCTTTAAAAATTAAAGGAAAGTTTTACAAAGCAGCCGTGAGACCTACTATGCTTTATGGTTCTGAATGTTGGCCTGTGAACCATAGACATGTGCAGAGAATGGTTGTAGCAGAAATGAAAATGCTAAGATGGATGTGTGGACATACACGTAAAGATCGGATTCGGAATGATGCAATCAGAAAGAAAGTTGGTGTAGCTCCGATCGAGGATAAGATGCGAGAAAACCGCTTAAGATGGTTTGGTCATTTGCAAAGAAGGTCAACTGATGCACCGGTTAGGAGATGCGAGTGGTGGGATGTTGAGCCGGCTAAGAGAGGATGAGGACGGCCCAAGAAGTGTTGGAAAGAGACTATACGAAGGGATCTTAGTTTTTTGGATATAAGTCCGAGATTGACCCAAGTTAGATATGAATGGAGGCGAAGAATCCATGTAGCCGACCCTACTTAATTGTGGGAAAAGGCTTTGTTGTTGTTGTGATGTTGGTCCCTACCGTGGGTTGTTCTCCTCGTATAAAAAAGGGGGAAGAAAAGAAAGAGGCCTAGAGTTATTTCAAAAAAAGAGGTTTGAAAAAAAAAAGATGTCATACAAAAAAGTTGTACAAAAAATGGTCAAAAAAAAGACGGCTACTAAAAATGATTTATGCAAAAAGCAAAAAAAATGCATGTTTTATGTTGATTCTCCCAACTTGATCATCCATGTTCCTATTCTATCAAGTATGGGACAAAGGGAGAGTGAAAGCGGGCATATATTTTCTTATGTATCTATAGAACTTCTATTGCTCGTCTACAACTAACAATCCAGCACTCCATACTATTGTTGTTATCGGTCATCTTCACCGAGCATCGACTACTAAGTCAGGGGTATCTATATCCTCGACTACTACTACACGTTGGACTTTCTTCTTATACAGTGAATCTTATCCAAGCACGACATGGTATCACAGTGACTACTACATGCACGACAGAGGTACTTCTCGGTGACCTGAGCGTCATAGGCCCGTCATTGAGCGAGATCATCTACCAACAGCGGGCATATATTTTTCTTGAGATGTATCGTGTGAAGTTATGTTGTATAGTTTTTCTTTTGTTGCAAGATGCAGCTTTCTCAGCTCCAGCTTGAGGGGGAATGTCGGAGTATGTAACAAAAGGGTGATTGGATCTCATTACCCCCACTTATATTTAGTCCCACATCAATGAGTGATGGGACTCCGGTCTGTCTGTGGGGCGAAATAAGAAGTCATGCACTCCATGTACTCATTGAGAAATTCTAACAGAAGATCTGGTCCTTTGAAGTATTCTCTCATGGTTTCATCCCACTCCTTCGAGAGTAGGGTTCCTTGTAAATCTCAAGATCTTTATATTTTGATTCTTGTTTCTGATTCCGCTTCCGCATTTTTTATAGTTCAACAAACAACAACAAAGCATTTTCTCACAATTATATAGGGTCGGCTACATGGATTTTTTATCTCCATTTAGATATATTTTGGGTCATTCTTAGGCTTAAATCCAAATAACTAAGATTCCTTCGGATAGTTTCATTCCGACACTTCTTGGGCTTTCCTCAACCTCTCTTAACTGACTCACCATCTCAAATCTCGCATCTTCCAACTGTTGCATCAACTGACCTCTTTTTCAACATGGATTTAAGCAATCACGAACATGAACATAAAAATAATAATCTTCAAACACAAATCTTTAAGAACAAATCTTGAATCATAAAATAAATCCTCAAGAATTGAACCCGCTCTAATACCATGTGGAAAATGATGAATGTAAAAGCGTATCATAAATAAAGAAATATAAATAAGGAAGAACACCAGGATTTTATGTGGAACCCTACTCCGTGAGGAGCGGGATGAAACCACGGGAGAAGGCCTCTCAAGAGTCAGGTATTATGTATTGATATGTCTCTCTCATTTGTTACAAGTAGTATAGGGCTTCTTATATAGCCCCACTAGTAAGATCGAATCTCATTCGCAGTAGATGTAGGACCGAACTTGAGGATGTAGTAGTTGGACCCTGGATGGATCCAATTACCTATCTCTACATACGACACATACTCTAACAGGTATCATAGCATCGTCCATGTAAAGGAAATCAACTTCCAACACACATGGCCAGCATTTCGAGATCGCGCTTGGAGTGAAGCTCTGCACTGAAGTTCGTACACCTCTCTTTAATGGGACAAACTACTCAAGCTGTAAGACGAAGATGATAATTTTCCTACAATCGTCAGATTTCTCGATATGAAATATGACGAGAAAGGAATTCAAATTTATCGAGGAGGAGTAGGCAACAACGCTGTCGAGCTAGCTCAGATGACTCTGAATTCAAAAGCAATAAATTCTATGTATTGTGCTCTATCCGACATTGGGTTCGATCGAGTCCCGCATCTAAAGACAACCTGTAATATCTGGAATCGCTTCTAGACTACCCATGAAGGTACATCCAAGATAAAAGAAGCTTTGCTTCAGAATGTTTACATTAGAGTACGAAACATTCAAGATGCATAAAAGAGAAAGCATAGAGGATATGAATGTTGGATTCGTTATGAAACATTCAAGATGCATAAAGGAGAAAGCATAGAGGATATGAACGTTAAATTCACTGTCATAGTGAATCAAATGAGAAACTTGGCAAGAACATTACTACATGGAGAACTTTCCAACAAATTTATCATATATATTTAATGATTGGAAACACAAGGTCATTGTTATTTAAGAGTCCATAAACCTCATCATGACCTCGTTAGAAGATCTCATAGGTAACCATCTTGCCCATGAATCGAAAAAGGAGTACAAGAAGAAAGGAGAAGAGAAACCACAGGAAAATCTTGCCCTCGCAGCCAAGAAGGAAGCCCAAGAATGATCTGATTGTGATGACAATATTGCATTCATGACCCAGCAATTCAAGCCCTTTCTCAAGAAGAAGAAGAGAAATGGAGAAAGAGAAATCAATTGTTTCCAATACAACAAGGTGGAGCTCGTGGGACTGCCCTTAGCTGCAGAAGAACTTCATACACAAAAAGATATTTGAAAAGAACACCAAGATGAAGGTGTAGCAAGCAACTTGGGAAGATACAAGCAGCAGTGACGAAGAAAGAGAAAGTGTGTGCGTGGGATTTGTTGGGATAGTTGGATCCGACTCATCCGATTCATATTCTGACAGTGAGTTAAGTAAACTTTCTTATAATGAGCTTTACAATACCTCTCAAGATCTTTTTAAATAAAATATGAAGCTTGAAAAGGTTAACAAGAAGCTAGTAGAAGATAAATTCCTTTTGCTTAATGACTTAAGACGCTTTAAAGAAAGAAAATGAATTTCTTAAAATGTTCTTAGTAGTTTTAAAGGTAAAATTATTTTCTTACAAAAAAAAATTGTTGAGTTTAAGAGAAATTTTGGTTGCGTGACTGCTAATGAAAATGGAAAAGGAAAGATAGAAAATCGTGTTTCTAGCTTTAATTCTTTCTAAAAAAGAAAATGGGTTTGGAGAAAAAAGGTAATTACGCAACCTACCACTAAAGGACTGAAAAGAAAGGGTACCAGAAAAAATCCACATGCCGAAGGTCAAAAAATGGAGGCCACGTCAATAAAGGCGGACCCCTCCAAGGCCAAACAACTTTCAGAACCATGGTTGGACACCACCATTATGGAGAAGTTTTCAAGACTAGAGAAGGCCCCCGCCAAGGACCTTAGGTGACTTCTTATCTTTTTTTACTAAGTTCATCATGCATATCATGCATTAGCGATGAGCCCTCAATCTTTAAGGGGGCATTTAAGTAAAGATTAAGGAGGAACTCTAACATGAGCTAAGATTAAAAAGAATATTTTCAAAAGGGGGTAAATATTATTTCTTTAAACAATAATGATTTTTATTCAACTTTTAGTATCAGTTTAGATCTTTTAGATTATGTCAAGAAGGGGAGAAAGGTTGTTGTTAGTTGTTGTTTACAAAAATTCTTTGCTCACACGCACATTATTGTTGCAAACATATCAAATATTTTGTTATCGTCAAAAATAGGGACATTGTAAGTTCGTGCATAAGTGGAGAGATTGTTAGTGCATGAACATGCATATTTTCATGATAACAACACTTGTGCAGATAACAAAACCTGTGTGTAAAGCTTTAGCTAGGTTAAGAGCGGGAAAGCTACTGGACCAAGAAGAAGCTCAAACTGAGAAGCTCAAGCTTAAGTGAAAAACAAACCAAGAAGTTCAAAGGAGTTCAAGGCAAAGGAACTTCAACTTAATCTCAAGAAAGGATTGTAAGATTAAGAAGAAGACAAAGTCTTATCTTTTATTGAGGCGTACATTTTGTATTTATCCTAGAATGTAAAAACCTCAAACATAATGAATCCGGCATTTCGACCCTTTGGTTTTGACTTTCACGACAAAGAATCAAGTTCATCGATCAACCATTCTTACCTGGTCGATCACCTTTAATCGACCACTCTTTTTATGATCGATCAATATTTGAACTATAATGGTTATATGTATGATCGATCAATTTTGATTGATTCGGATCGATCATCTTTTAATTCTGGTCGATCATATAAATCCACATGATCGATCATTTGATTTTGATCGATTATACTTTATATCATAATCGATCATCTTCCATTTTAGGAAGATTCTTGAAGGTGATTTCATTCCTGATTTGTTCAGAATAGCTACTTTTCAAAGCCAATGGCTATGGGAACTCTAACCCTATAAATATAACCTTAAGGGCACTCAACGGCTCATTTCAGGCAGATCCTCCTCAAGGGAACTCTCAGGATCCTAAGGATGTGAGCTTCAATATACAAGGGCGGAACCAGGAATTTCATCAAGGAGGGGCCGAGTGTACAACTATTATGTATGATCAAAAATAGAAAAATCTATGTATTTTTTAACAATATTTTTAAATAGAATTAATATTTTTAAAATGAACCTCTTTGAATCTTGATAAACGTAGAATTTAAATCTATTATTAATGTTAGAATTTCAAATATATTGGTATTTTCCGTGGCTATTTTTAAAATTGGATAAATATACTAATTTAAGCCTCTCTAAATCCATCCTAAAAAGGCTAAATTATCAAGTGAAATTTTGAAACAAAAAAGTTCATGGTTAAAAGGAAACAATAAAATTTATTTTATTTATAAAGAGTACTAAAAATAATGGGAGAGATAAATAAACTCGAATACAATTTTATATCAAATTATTTTAATATTTTGGAAGTGATTGGATAAATCATATAAAAAAGTAAAATTTATGGAGATAAGATTCGAACCCTGGTCTCCAAAATAATAGCCTTATCAATCTACCACTTAACCATTTAATGATTTTACAACATTTCACTAAAAACATTAATTATAATACAATTAAAGAGGGACCATATTAAAAACATGCATTGTATAAGTGACGTATAATAATCATGGGGGGTTATAATATATATTAGTTATGCCCCTGACTCGAATACAATTTTATATCAAATTATTTTAATACTTTCGAAGTTCTTGGATAAATCATATAAAAGAAAGTAAAATTGATGGAGATAAGATTCGAACCCTGGTCTCCCTACCACTCGACCATTTAATGATTCTGCAACATTTCTCTACCAACATTAATTATAATACAATTAAGGAAGGGTCGTATTAAAAACTTAATACATTATATAAGTGACGTATAATAATCATGGGGGGGCATGGCCCCCCCATAATGTATACTAGTTTCGCCCCTGAATATAATCGACCTGAGGTATGGCTATCTCCAACAAATGCCCATGGATCTCGTGAATCTTGGAGGCGCTTTGATGGCAACGGAAGATGATTCTTCATTGGACCTTGGGTCGCCACGTGACATCAGCGATGCGGTTGTGAATTCTAGGATTTCGAAGATGACTAAAATGAGATCGTTGGAGGAAGGATGTAGCTCTCAAGTCAAGTGGTTAACGGATCTAAGTTGTAGCTTTCTTTAAGATTGGGTTGTTAGGGGCTCTCCCAGCAACTCATGTGCATTCAAAGATTCGGAAAGAGTTACTCTGGGCTCTCCAAGAGGGAGAGAAGGAGGCGGCTGAGGATGGTTTAGTACAGGATGCTTGAAAATTCGAAGGAGGTTTCGGGAAACCTCGAGGTACAAGTTGGCCCTGTTTTGCACAAGTATAGTCACCATGTAAGTGCTGGCAGTGGGCCTCAACTAGGGGAATGTAAGAAGGGGATGTCGGCCATAGTTTCAGAACAAGTTGGAGATGTCGTAGATTGTGCCCTCGTGAATTGCCCGAGGGTGGTACCGCCACGTGAGAGTAGCAAAGTTTTTGAATGACCATCATGACCTAGAATGCTAGGAGCCTGGGTAGGCCTGAGAAGAGAGTTGTGGTTCAAGTGATGTACATGGAAGCGAAGGCTGATGTTGTTCTACTTCAAGAAACTAAAATCTCTCGGGAATGGATAGTATTTGGAGATCTATTGGTGGTACCCACTTAGCTAATTACATTGCTTCTGCTTCTCTCTTTGGCAGCATTAGGTGGCCTCGTTACTACTTATTGGTTGGTATGGAGATAAGTTTCTCATTTTGGAGGATGTTATCGGGGGCAAGCAATCTATCTCAACTTCAATTCAAAGGAAGGCATATGGTTTAATGTTTATGATCATGAATGTTTATGGACCGCCTAACAGAGTTAATCTCCTAATGGATTTGCTTGATGATTTGTGTTTTTCCAAAGAGATGTTCTCTACTGCCCCTTGGATTATTAGAGGTGATTTCAATGTGACACTTCACCTAGATGACAGACCGCACTAACGTAGGGGAGTTGATGCGGGTTCTGAGATGCTCTACCTTTTTATCAGTGATTTTGGCTTGCAAGTTGTGGATGCGGGAGGATGCAGATTTATGTAGAGGAAATGTAGGTTGAGATCACAAATTAACCAATTCTTGGTGTATCCTGAGGCCATGCAGTTTTTTCCATTGGCTCGTGGTTGAGCGCTTCCCATGAGGTGCACTCGGAGGAGGTGAGGTCGAGATCTTTCTTCATATTTGATCGGGTGTGGCTATTGGAGGATGGGTTCCGTGAGATGGTGTACACCTTTTGGAGGGGTTGCCAACCTGAGGGGTTGACTGCGATGTGGCTAGCATAGAAATTAATGGCCTTACAAAGGCATTTGGTGGAGTACAACATGGGCATGAAGGAGTGATATCATCACAGGAGAATAATCGCTCAGGAGGGTGTTAGCAGACTCGATTCGTTGGAGGATGAGCCAGATCTGACGGTTGAAGAGGTAGATGAGAGGACTAGATTTCTTCACAACATATTCTTGGCGAACAAGAAGCAGGAGGCAAAATGGAGACATAAATCGGATCAACGGTGCTCAAGGAGGGGGATGCTAAGACATTGTTTTTTGACTCCATGGCTAATGGCAGGTGATGCATGATCTAAATTCAGAACGTCATTGTGGATGAAGTCCATATCAATAGGGACCTAGAAGTGGGCAGAGCCCTTTATGCCCACTTCCAATCCTTTAGCAGATGTACCAGCCGAGCGACATGGGGCTGGCATGGTCGGGGGCCAAGAGTCTTATGGCCCCTCAAGCGGACTCTTTGGTTGAACCCTTTAGGGGTAGTGACATCAAAAAGGCCATACATCAGTTCAATGTATATGGCTCCACAAGTCCGGATGGCTTCTCCGTGCTTTTCTATAGGGAGTTCTGGGACGTGGTTAGGGAGGATGTTATTGCGGTGTTGCAGGAGTTTCAGGAGGGCAACCGTAGTCTTGAATGGCTCAACAAAGCACTACTCTTCCTACTCCGAAAGAAAGACGAGTTTAATCATGTGGAGGACTTCAGACACATAGCTCTATCAAATGTCATTTATCTTATCATTTCTAAGGTGCTCGCCAACTACTTATATGGTGTTATGAGTTCTATTATCTCGCATGTGTAGGTGTCCTTCATCTTTGGGAGGCAAATGGTTGATGGTTGGGTGCTCGCTTCAAAAATGGGATTAGATTGAAAGAGAAATCAAGGAAAGGACTTGCTCTGGAAGGTTGACTTTTCCAAGGTCTATGATTGTGTTGACTTGTATTTTCTTTGGTCATTGCTACAGTGAATGGACTTCCCTGACGCCTTAAGCATTGGATCATGATGATGCCGTATGTGATGCTTATGAAGGATCGTCCGGATGGGGTTTCTTAGAGCCACAGAGGGGGCTTCAACAAAGATGCCCCTTTGGTTCCCCACTTATTTGTGATTGCAGTGGATGCCATAGTAGTTATGATGAGGCTAGACATTAATGGAAACTTGTACTCGGGTTATTCTAGAGACAGCATCTCCATAGCTATTCTCCAATACGTTGATGGGGGAATGGATCATGTGAGGTAGGTTTCCTCTATGTTGGACATGTTTGGATACATCTCAGGTCTTCAGCTCAACAGAGATAAGTAAGTTTTTTGTCTCTTTTCGCCTCTCCCAAGAGTTTCTTAAGTGTAGTTTGCTTTTGCGGTGTCCAAGAGGAACCCATTTTATAATGGTCTCAAATTTCAATGAAATTCCACCAAATTTCTCGGAAATTTCCATTTCTCTAGGTCACAGAAATCGAAACGCTACCTTATTTATTTTTTCAGGATTTCAACGAAATATCATCGGAATGTCAACGAATACAACAACAACAAAGCCTTTTCCAACTTTAAGTAGGGTCGGCTGCATGGATTTTTTGCCTCCATTCAGATCTATTTTGGGTCATTTTTGGGCTTAGATCCAAAAAAACTAAGATCCCTCGGTATAATCTCATTCCAACACTTCTTGGGACTTCCACGCCCTCTTTTAGTCGGGTCAACATTCCAAAACTCACATCTCCTCACCAATACATTAGTTGACCTCCTTTGCAAATGGCCAAACCACCTTAAGTGATTTTCTCACATCTCATCCTCGATCGGAGCTACACCAACTTTCATTCTGATGGCATCATTCTGAATCCGATCTTTATGTCTGTGTCCACACATCTACCTTAGCATTTTCATTTCTGCTATTGCCATTCTCTGCACATGTCTATGATTCACAGGCCAACATTCAGATCCATGGAGCATAACAGGTCTCACAGCTGCTTTGTAAAACTTTCCTTTGATTTTCAAAGGAACTTCTTATCACGGAAAATAGTAGAGGATTTTCTCTACTTTAGCCAACCTACATTTATTCTAGTATTAACATCTCCATCAATTTCCTCATCATGTTGCAAAATAGATCCCAAGTATCTAAAAGAATCTCTCTTGAATGTATCATCACCAATCTTAACATTGATTCATTCACCCTTACTTCCATCAAAGGTACACTCCATATATTCAGTCTTAGCCCTATTTAAACGAAATCCTTTAGTCTCCAATGCATGTCTCCAAACCTCAAGCTTCTCATTTACTCCATCTCTAGTCTCATCAATCAACACAATATCATGAGCAAATAACATACACCAAGGTATCTCATCATGAATGTGACTTGTCAACTCGTCCATAATAAAAGTAAAAACGAATGGACTCAAAATTGAACCTTGATGCAGAGAAATGTTGATGTCAAAATAGTCAATCTTCCCAGACTGTATCCTTACACAAGATGAAGCCCTATCATAAATATCTTCTATGAGGTTAATGTATAGGATAGGTACTTATCTCTTCTCCAAAACTCTCCACAATATCTCTTGTGGGACAGAATCATGGCTGTGAGTCGTGACCGTTGGCGAGGCTCTACTGCCCCATGCACCCACTGTGGTCAGTGGAACCACCCGACAGAATGATGCTGGTAGAAGTTCGGCGTATCTTCTTATCACACCAATAATGCCTATACAGATGCCTACAATTTGGAAGAGGGGTCATCTGCAGCAACATCCAGTGGCAAGATTGTTCATCTTAATGATGCAGATTACTCATGTATGATGCAGATCCTTCAGACTCCAGGGCCTACTACCAGTGGTAACACTACCACTGCTGCTCTAGCTACTCCTTCAAGTACAGTAGTCAACTTTGTTGTCACTCTTGTTAAGGCTTGGATTATTTATTTCGGTGCCTCTACTCATTTGACTGGAGAAGGCAGTCAGCTCACCTCCTCCGTACCATCTACCTCCATGAAGTCAACTCGAGTCGCTAATGGGACTCAATAACCGATAATTACTGTCGGAACTATGGAATTCTCTTCCAAACTTAACTTTGTGGGCTTCATTGTGCTCCTGATTTTCCTCTTAGTTTGATGTCAGCTCACAAGCTATGTGTCGAGCTTTGTTGTCGTATGATATTTGATGAGTATTGTTGCTATTTTCAGGACATCCGGATGAAGCAGATTTTTGGTGGGGGTCATGAGAAGAATGGCCTATATTATCTCGGCATACCCTTGGACTCCAAGTTTGTTGGTGTTGTGTCCATCTTCGAAGACCCACTCCTATGGCATTTGCACCTTGGGCATCCCTCGGCCAAGGCCATCTCCGTGATGTTTCCTGAACTCTCTACTCTGAAGTCCTTTCAGTGCGAGACGTGAGTTCGAGAAACACCATCGAGCTTCATTTCTGGTTCGTACCAAGTCTTGATGCAGCGTGGACTCGACATGTAGGGCCGTCTAATTATTTAAATTGTGGCCGTTAATTTTATTTACGTTTTTTAAGTTGTCGCAATTTTAAATAAAGAGATCGCGTGTGATCTCAATTAGTCTTAATTTGAATTTCAAATTTGGTAGTTAGTCGGTTAATTAGTTAGAGTCAGTTTAGGATAATTGGTTGTCAGTTTAAATTATTTTCTATTCTTGTAATGTCATCCCTCCTATATAAAGGGATGAGGGTCCAATGTTTTAGTCAATTCAAGATGTGATAAAATAGAGATTTATCTCTCTCTCCTCTCCCCTCTCTCCTTCTCCCCGCGTGATCTACACGTGTTCTTCTTCCCCGAAACCCCTCGTATTCCCGACGAGTCTCTTCTCTCTTTCCCTCGCGGTCTACGCGTTTCTTCTTCTCTAACCCCGCGCATCCGGCGTGTCTTCTCTTCTCAACCCTTCCAGTTTCTTCTTCTCAACCCCTCTATTTTCTTCTACCATCGAAAAATCCACCGTCAAATCTATTTCCCGCGCCGCGCCGAATTCCATTTTGCATCAATTGGTATAAGAGCATGGCAACCGAATCGTCCCTACGATTCGACGATCCCGTCGCGCATTGGAAGATGCAATATGATTTGAGTTGCATATCTCATGATTCGCGTTCACGCGCACGTCGACACAAGTTCATGAAGAGCCTTATGTCAAGCCTCAAGGTTCAAGCAATTCGTCGGGAGACAAATTTTTTAAAAGCGGAGGAGAGTTGATGCAGCGTGGACTCGACATGTAGGGTCGTCTAATTATTTAAATTGTGGCCGTTAATTTTATTTACGTTTTTTAAGTTGTCGCAATTTTAAATAAAGAGATCGCGTGTGATCTCAATTAGTCTTAATTTGAATTTCAAATTTGGTAGTTAGTCGATTAATTAGTTAGAGTCAGTTTAGGATAATTGGTTGTCGGTTTAAATTATTTTCTATTCTTGTAATGTCATCCCTCCTATATAAAGGGATGAGGGTCCAATGTTTTAGTCAGTTCAAGATGTGATAAAATAGAGATTTATCTCTCTCTCCTCTCCCCTCTCTCTCCTTCTCCCCGCGTGATCTACACGTGTTCTTCTTCCCCCAAACCCCTCGTATTCCCGACGAGTCTCTTCTCTCTTCACCTCGCGGTCTACGCGTTTCTTCTTCTCTAACCACGCGCATCCGGCGTGTCTTCTCTTCTCAACCCTTCCAGTTTCTTCTTCTCAACCCCTCTATTTTCTTCTGCCATCGAAAAATCCACCGTCAAATCTATTTCCCGCGCCGTGCCGAATTCCATTTTGCATCAAGTCTCGTGGTACTATTGCTTTTCATCTTGTTCGTTGTGATGTTTGGAAACCTTATCCAGTCCGCATATTAAGTGGTCATCGCTATTTTACAGTTTTCGTTGATGATTATAGTTGGTCTTCTTTAGTATATCTAATAAAGGAACGTTCGGAGATTAATCAAATTGCCAGAAATTGCAATCAATAGGTTAAAACTTTTTTATAGCATTGTTAAGATCGTCCGTGCTAGCAATGCTCTTGAGTTAACCTAACAGGACTTGACCTCTTTTTTGCGTCACAAGAAACCATTCACCAAACATCATATCCATATGCCTTACAACATGATGGTATAGCCGAGCGGAAACTTCGACACTTGCTAAATGTTTCCAGATCTCTTCTTAGTCAAATGAGTGTTCCTAGACACTATATGGGGGATGTTATCCTTACTGCATTTTATCTCATCAGTTGTGTTCATTCGTTTGTTCTCAGAAGGGGAACTCCATTTTCCTTACTTCACCCTATTGAGACTTCTTTTTCCCATACCTCTGCGAATTTTGATTGTATTGCCTTTGTTCATAACCTTCATGCAGCTAACAAATTATCCTTTCGTGCCATCAAATGTGTCTTTCTTGGGTACTCTCGTACCCAGAAAGTCTATCATTGCTATGATCTTGTTGGGCGTCGATATTATACGTCGACTGATGTCACCTTCTTTGAGCAGACAGGTTATTTTGCACAGGACTGTGAGTGACATTCCTCTGGACCTCCCTCCTCCACCAATCGTCTATGTTCGTCAGCGTACCTCTATACCTTCTACACCGGTGTTTATACCTTTGTATGTTCCCTCTATGCATGATGATATGACCACTTCAAGTGCTCCCACCACTGATGCCCTAGATGTTACTTGAGGAGCTTCCCATAGCTCTGCGCAAGCAAAAAAAGGCAATGTACGTATCATCCCATGTCACATTTTACTTCTATTGACGGTTTATCTAGTTGTGACAAGAGATTTGCAAATGGTATGAATATTAATTCTGTTCCAAATGATCATTTCAATGCAATGCAAGATCATGGTTGGCGACAGGCCATAAATGAGGAGATGGATGCACTTACCTCCCGGGGCACGTGGGATCTTGTGTCGTGCCCCCCCCCCCCGAGTTCGCCATGTGGCTTACCGATGGGTCTTCATGACGAAACAGCCCCATGATGGTTCTACTAACAGATTAAAAGCCAGAGTTGTTGCCAAAGGTTTCACACAAACTTTGGGAGTAATTATTTTGAGACCTCGTTTGTTTCCAGGATAAGGTCGATACGTACCATTCTCTCTGTTGTTGTCAACAATGCTTGGCACCTTTACCAACCCGATGTGAAGAACGCCTTTCTTTATGGTGACCTTGAGGAGGATGTCAACAAGATGTAACCGACGATGTATATAGTCGAGGGGGAGCATGTATGTCGACTACGCAAGGTCATTTATGGCCTGAATCAGTGCTTTAGGGCATGGTTTGACAGGCTCACTGTGGAGATCAACACACTTGGTTTTCAAGGACAACATATGACCACTTTGTCTTTATTAGACGACGGTCTACGGGTACGGCCATTCTTGCTGTCTATGTTGATGATATCGTTGTCACATGAGATGATGTAGACGATATTCATGAGACCAAGACCTTCCTCCAGAAGGTCTTTGTCATGAAAGACCTGAGCTGACTTCCTTATTTTCTTGGCATAGAGGTGTTACACACTGCAGAGGGGCTCTATCTTTCACAGAGAAAGTATGGCCTCGATATTCTGACTAAGACAAGACTACTTGCATGCAAGCCATCTGACATCCCTGCAGAAGTGAGAAAACATTCAGCATTTATTGATCCAGCCTTTGAGGATGCAACACAGTAGTACAGTACAGAAACTTAGTGGGAAAATTGCTCTATCTCGCTGTTAATAGGCCAGATATATCATGATGTGAGCAGGAGTCGGCCAGCATATGGAAAAGCCACTTTACAATCACTAGCAGGATGTTCTTTTGATCCTTTGATATTTGAAGGAATTTCCCGAACGTAGACTCTTCTATGGAGTGAATGGGCACACTAATATCTTCGCATATACATATTCTGACTATGCTAGCTCTCCTGAAGATCGCCAATCCAATACAGAATACACCATGTTTGTTGGGGTTAACCTCGTCACTTGGCGAAGCAAGAAGCAGACAGTGATCTCCAGATCCAGTGCGAAGCAGAATACAAGGCAATGGCTCGGGCCACCTATGAGATAACATGGCTTGTTTCTTTCCTAACAGAACTTGTCATGTCAGTCGCCACTCTCGTACCCGTATACTGCGACAACAAGTATTCCACGTACATCGCCATCAATCCAGTTTTCCATGAGCGGACAGAACACATTGAAGTTGAATACCATTTCATTCGTGATGCAGTATGAGGAGGACGAATCAGCACTCCACACATCTCCACTGAACTTCAACTTGCAAGCATCCTCACAAAGGCTCTTCCTAGGAAGCACCTCATGTACTTAGTATCCAAGTTGGGCTTGATCGACAGATATGCTCCAACTTGAGAGGAAGTGTTTTTCTTAGAAGGGGAAGTGTTGAAGTTATTATATTTACATTTATGTCCACACATCGAGGGTATTTATGTATTTTTCCTTTTGTACTCTCCAGGATTTCCTCTCTATATAAGAGACCCTAGCCCTTTGGAATAAACATTTCATTCATTTCTCTTCTCCACAAGTACAAGAGGTGTGGGGCTCCTTATATAGCCCCACGGACAAACGGAGTCCCATCGCTCATCCATGTGAGACTAAACATGAGTGGAGGTAATTGAATCTTGGAGATATTCAATTACATGTCTATTACATACTTCAACATTCTGAGTGCATGTTTGGTTGTTGAGGAGGAACATGATGGTGACTAAGGCATATCGATTAGGTAGGATGTTGGGTTGAATAAAACCAGACTAATGTGTGAGGATACTAAAGGGGAGGTAGATCTATTTTTCTCAAACAACGAGAAGCTTTAAGATTGAGAATTCTAGTAGTTGGGATCATATATTCAGAAGACTGCATGACTAAATCCAAATTCAAATGGTTGTGGTCTCTTTAAAATCGAAGGAATGCAGCGGTGTTTCAATGTGAGAGATGTGTCGAGAATGTGGTGCACTGTCAGTGTTGTGTACTAACCTAGGTCTTCGATATAGTGCGGTGTTTTTATACTTATGTCGTAATTAAATATTTTTGGTTGGTCGAGAAAGGCATATGTGATATGGCTACCCTCTCCATAGTTATCCTTTGGATTTTCAAATAAAAGAAACACAACAAGACATTGTTGTTGAACAAATCAAATAAAGTTGATATAATAGTGGTTTTACCATGCGAAGTGTGAAGACTGATTACTGACATAAATGCATGAATCAACCTCATAGATCTAACTCAGATGTTCGAGGGGCAGCGGCCCTGAGGTAAGTTTTAATGTGCGGGGATAAATTTGTAATTTCACATTGCACTACATGTGACCCTAACCCTTGAGTTGTAGTATAAGAGAGCTCTTGGAGGCAGCCGCTCATTGTGCTCCAATCACTATCTCAAGAATAGAAAAAGTAGAGAACTTGATGTCAAGAATGGATGTAGGTGGATTGTTGAACTAAGATTAATCATTGTGTTGTGTGAATGTCTGTGTTTCTCTTGGTTGATCGTTGTTCTACTAGTGTGTTGTTGATCGGGATCCCAACAATAAGACATGATGTT
The DNA here is from genome assembly GCA_037367405.1 of Ottelia alismoides. Classification (NCBI taxonomy): domain Eukaryota; kingdom Viridiplantae; phylum Streptophyta; class Magnoliopsida; order Alismatales; family Hydrocharitaceae; genus Ottelia; species Ottelia alismoides. The sequence continues at coordinate 126,019 of JAZKJV010008606.1, read as the reverse complement.
GTTGAACAAATCAAATAAAGTTGATATAACTAAGACAAAAGAAAAATGCAGCATAAACAAAAGAATGGATTTAGTAATACAAATGAAATACTTACTCGTGAAATAGAGAATCAGCATGATCCCGTCCAGAATTAACTTTCACAGTTACTTTAAGCTTACTGGCAGCTTGCGCAACTTGGTTAGAGTCTTCTCCACTTCCATACAAATCAATTTCAAAGTCCCCAAGTTTATTTTGATTTTCTTTGAGCAACTGTATCAATTCACGGTAGCCCTTGCTCCAAACCATTTTACCGATATAATATGCACCTTTAGAGAAAACTCGTTGTCCAGGTTGCCGGTCCTCAAGTTTTTGGTTTCCAATGTCAATAAACTTCGGATTTACACCATGAACATTGCACACAATGGACCTGGGAAGGTCTTGAGTTGCAGCTGACAATCTTATGATCTGGATTAGAAGTGAATAATTTAAGCTTTACTCCTAAAGCAATTTGCTCCTATCATTAGATGTCCACCCTTTTGTATGGCATACAACGTCTTGAGAAGAAAAAGAGTGAAAGAAACAAAATAAACAATAGCAATAGCAACAACCAGTCATTTCCCTACATTAAATAAGGGTGGCTATGTAAATGTATTGGCTTTAATCAAAGAAACATAAAAAATGCAGAAAAGTATATTTCTCTCTCTTAAACAAGGCCTTATAGCATGAAGAACTCTTCTAACGAATTTCCTAAGACATTCCTTGATAAGAAGGTGGTGGCCTTTCATTTGCAAGCGCTTGTTCAACAGAAAACATGCATTCGACATCAACATACGGCTAGAATTATTAGGTTATAAAACTATGGTTATAGATAAGAAAGTTTCTACAGCTGCATGAAACAATTTATTTTGCATGTGTAATAACATTATCATCTGAATATCATCTGATAATCTAGTCTTTCTAACATGTCAGAAAGGCATTTTCTAAGATATTGTTTGTTCAGAATAAGAAAACCACTAATATCGTGAGCTTTTTATTTCAAAAGGATACCTTGTGGCAGTAGATGTGAGTAACCCAGTTATTAATGTACTTTAAAAGAAAGGCCTGAACTAATCCATATTTCTCCCTCTTCACATATTCCAGATAGTTGGTGTGAACAATACCAATGACTCGACGGAACTTGCTTTTCCATTTCCGGCCGTGATGATACCAAGTAAGGTGTTCAGGTTCCTCAAGTACAGCTATATCTGCCTCATCATCGAGAATCATTTCTGTGAGGTCTCCGGCAACAAGAATGCTCCTTTTATCTTTGGAGAACTGCGGAGAGTTAAAAAAAGTCACCGTCACCAGACATGATATTGAAGGCATTAAAATCATCATTTCATAACAGGAACAAATGTTGAAACTTCTATCAAATTGATTTTTCCATAATTCACTGATATAAGTTAGAGATGAGTGAACCTTGAAAAGAATGTGTATTAGTTGTTCTCTAAAAGGGCATTATGATAATATTCAGCATCTACAGCTAGAACCTGATGAATACTTATTTTGAAATAATGCGGTTATAAAACCCGACCTTTCCAGGATAGAAACGAATGGTGAAATTGGGGGTAAAACTGATTCTGTCCTCGAGCCAGCTACGGACATATTCTTCTTGTTCTGTTGGGGACTCGAATGTGATGTTTTTAGGATAAACTAGTTCCTGGTCGTCGAGAGAGAGCCAAGGAATCAAGAGAGTGACTTTTCTTTCTCCATCCTTGGCAAGATATGAAGCACGAAATAAAGGATTGACAGCTGTTCCAGTCATCCATGGAAGGCTTGCAGTTGTAAATATTGCAATATGCTGATTTCTGTCCATCAAGTCATTGAACATCAAACCAGATGCAGGGCAGAAAACCCCATACTTCTAATGCACCTGCGAGGGAGTCATGCCAGCAAGTATAAGTAACTATATGCTTTTCTGATAATGCACGCGGATAATATTCTTGAAGCAGTTTCCTGAATTATGCATTGAAAATATTTGTCTCCACAAAATCCCAGAGGAAGCTAATGAGATTTGTAGAAAATCAAGATAAGAAAATTTAAAAGCCTCTATATTAGTTTTGCTCCTTTATAGCCAACAAGCGCAACCATAAATTTAGCCTGGAGATTACTATATACCACTATTAAAAAGTCGCATTGACATCTCATCCTATTCTAGTAAATTTCAACTGGTTGGCTAACATACGAGAACATTGCTATGCAAAAATATGTTCCATTGGATTAGTAAGGAAAAATTGACCCAACCCAAAGGTAGTCAATTCATTCCCCCAACCCAACACATGATAGAAGTTGTGTGCTGTGATGTCCCTATTCTTATGGGAAAAGATGCACTCACGAAAAAATAACAATTTCTAAATTATTATCATGGATGGTATGTGGAACCCAAATCAGTTTATACAAGGCAACTTACTGAAAACCTTTATTTATACCTCCCTGAAAGAAGATGAGCAAGATAGTAAGAAATCAAGTAGGGCTACAACTTGGACAGGAAAGAACATGTCAAGGATTCAAGTGGCAAGCTATACTCTTCCATTAAGGTCCAAATCGGAGTACTTGCCTGCCCATAACTTCAGCTGGGGCCTGTGAATTTCTTATCATCGATAACATCCTTAAATTTTACCCTCCAGGGAGGAAAACAATAGATCAAACGTGAGAATTCCTCTAAGAAATGGAACGATCAATGAAAACATAACAAATCGGCATTAAGCGTAACCATCCACAGATGTAAACATGTTTCACTGTCTAAAGCAAAAAAAGTGATCGGCAAAATGTTAATCACCTGCCTAGATCGACCACGTCGAACACCGCGCTAGTGATCGATGACAGATCAGGGCATCAACATGGACGGAAATCAAAAATAAAGAAAAAAATAGGAACATGTGCCAAATCCGAACTAATAGGGGAGATGAAGGGCATGGAAGCAGCAGGATGATGGCAATTGTGGGGATTTCGTCGTCCCCACGTAGAAGAAACCCACCCGTGGTTCCTAAAAATGGGAACGTTTGCTATTCTTGCTCAACAGAAGTTGAGGCTACGAAGACATGTGGCTGTTTTACATGGTTATCCTCTTAATGAACGTGGTCTTAACGTCTATCTATAGCCAAGGTATCTATAGTTAACAATATTATTATGGAATTAAGGAAATCCAGTCGATTTTCTCTAGTGATGGGCAAAGACAAGGGTTTCTCTTCGAGAGAAGGGAACGGAAGCTCCATAACAACTTTGAGGCAGGGTTAGCCCAACTTGAGCTATCCTTCCTTCCAAACATCCCAATCCTCCTCACAGTTTATTATTCACAGGGGTAACGCAACCCAACCCAACCCTGTCCAATCATGTAACCAAACGAACCCATAGGGTTATAAGGCTTGTCCTTTTCTTTGATTCTCTTTCTTATACTAACTTCGTTGTTTTGTCATGTTCCCCTATTTATTGTCCTTTATGATAAAGTGGATTTTGGTGCAATTGAAAGGCATTAGCATCAAGTGGAGTACTAATTTGTTGATTAGATTTCTTAATTTGAAGTACAAATGAGTTAGGTGGTAAAAATCATCGAAGCGAAAAGCTCGTAAGTTCTTGAAGCAAAAAGAAAAAGGAGGATTGGAGAAACCATACGAGCAAAAGTTATGTCTCCTGCTCGAGCTCGATAGAGCCAATTCATATATTGAATCTCGATAATTTTGTTACGAATGCTTTGGACAATGGTTACGTTTCAAAAAAGACCAGCATGCATTTTCATCGTAACACAATATAGTTATGACTCCATGAAGACATGTTCCTTGAGTGTTCTCTTTACGAGGCGCATCTCTTTCTTGTCATATGCAGTATGGTGATTCATGTGTTCCTTATTTTTGTTCTTTCTTACCATCTCTTGGTTGCAGGTTCTTTTTTTTTTTTTGAAACTCTTTCAAGGACAATCAACATTAGAGTGCACTGATGTTGATTCTTACACAGTCGTATCATGGGACCGGATCGTTTTATCCAACACACCAATAAAGTAGCGGAGGTATCTTCTCTAAGGGTCTGTATCTCGCACTAGCGTGGAAATCCCGGGCCCCGCTTTCTTATCCTGACCTTTCATTTCTGTACTCTGCCCTATCTTATTGGCTTCTTTCCTCCGCTTCGCCCTTCTACATTTCTTTAACATTATGTGGATACGCGTCTAGTACCTTTCTTTTTCTCCTCTTCGATTCGTTTGATGCTATATATCCGTTCTCAAATAACGTCAAGCCCTTAATGGATGCTTCGGTGATTGATTTTTAACCTTGATCTCTTTCGCATTTGTTTGCTGTCGTCGATTGATTTCTTTGCATGTTCAGGATCTTGCTTAATTTTATGTAGATATAAATAAAAGGTCATATGTTATAACATTGAGTACGTGTAATCGATTTTGAGTATATGTTTGACTGATTGTCTGTGTTATTATATGTTTACCATAAGTTTTGAGATAACTTCCCACGGATAACGAGGAAAGAAAGATTTCGGTTCTTAAAATAGACTTCAGGAAAGTCCTTGACACTATTTTAAAGTAGGATCTGATTATTAAAGTATAGGAGTCCTTGGGTTATCCTATCGACGATACTCATGACTTCTACTCTTCTCTAAGGGCCCGTTCGGTAGGAGAATAAGCAGGAATAAGGATGGGGAATAAGGGTCTATTCTCCGTTCGGCTGGAGGATAAGAATAAGGAGAATAAGGTGAAATAAAGGTAGGTAAGGTGGGATAAAGATAGGAATAAGAGTGAAATAAGATGAAATAATGGAGAATAGTCGTACCACGGGGAAGCGTGTTGGAGACTTATTCTCCTTATTCCATTCCTCCTTATGACCCAAACGAACAGGGCCTAAGAAGGTGAATGGCTCTTCAGTGGGTTTTTTCAAGCTCGGGCAATGGATTAAACAAGGAGATCCTATCTCATGTAGGGGTCCACTCTCCCTCTCTTTTTAATACAATGAATAAATCATTTCTCTTTCATCTTTTCCATCAAAAAATAATATATTATACCATCATATCAACTAAAAATTATAAACACCTCAACTTCTACTCGCTTTTTTAAATTTTCAATACAATCACATCACAGTAACTGCTTACTTTTCAAACTTCAATAGAATCACATGACAACAAACCAACTCAACCCAAAACCCTCTATCAAAACACCAAAACACAAAAATGGGTTACCTTCCTCCCGTTTACCATGGGGTAAATTGGCAGTCAAATGTACCATAATAGGCCTCCCAAGGCAAGATTAAAGGATTTTGCTAATACCTTTCGACCTAAATATAACCAACATACAAAATTTTCCAAATAAATCAATATACAAATTATCAATGACTTGCTTTTTTTAACATACGATGTGAATACTTCAAATAACCTTGTTGCCACTTTGAAAATATTCACCACAATTAGAGATATCGATTTCGGTGTATTTCCTGAGTGCTTGACCCGAAACCTTTTCATTTAATGACATGAAACTCGTCCCATTTTATCGAAACCTTTTCATTTAATGACATGAAACTCGTCCCATTTTATCATTGGATTGGTTTGGGTTTGAAACTTACCACTCATGCGGGTACGGGTTCCGATAAAGATTTCCTTTTGAGTACCCGAACACGAATGCACTCTGAACCTGAATACACCTACATGCACATATGTGTGTACATGTACATCTACATGCACATATCATGGTTTAGAAAACCCGACTAAACCGGCAGTCAGATTAGTTGGACAATGAACCAACCAAAATAAAAAATCAGGTCCCACTAATGGTCGGACCGGGTTGACCTGGATTGACTATATTTTGATGCTTTGGTACATTCTCGAAAAATAAAGTCTTAAATAAATAATTGGGTCTGTATCATTGGTGTCCTTCTTAACTTCTACAGTGTCAATTATGCTTGTCTCTTTTTTGGAATATCAGTTGTGTCCTACCTTCGTGTAGTGTTTTTCTAGACGCAGTTATACATACATGATTACAATATTATATGCATATATAATGTTAGAAAATGTGGCTAACTTTTATAAAAGTGTACTCGAAATAGATAATCATGTTATTTTATTGGAGGATTTGACATTTTAAATGATTATTTTATTAATATATACATACTATGTATATGTATCAAATTTTATCGATTCAAAAAATCAGTTCGATTGGTCGGAATAATAATTAAACCCGATCAGGTTTTTTTCGAGTCAATAGGAATGATGGCATCAAGCTGACTACATCGTCGGTTCGATCCGGTTGGACCAAACTGAAGACTGACCGGTTCACCGTATGGTCTGATCTTTAAAACCTTGTCCCATATAAGCGTACATACACATATACATATACACGTGTGCGTGTGTTTGTTTCAAGTTATTCAAGCTAGTCAAGCCTAACTCGCATCTCATCATTTGCAACTCACATATATAAAAATCTCATCGCATTTACTGTCATTCATTAACTGATTGAGATTCAATTATCTTTTTGTATCTTTCACATACGTACGTTTCTGATCTAATAGAAACAAACTGTACAATTAATATAAGTCCATGATATTCCATGCAAATATGTTTCATATATTCGAAGTCCATGCCTAACTTCACACATTATGTAATACCATGAACAAAAGGTCAATGTGTTGTGCATCGTCATCATTTTTGTTCACTATAATCTCCTGCAACTTCAAATAATTTACACACATAATTGATTTAAATTGGCTATATGTTGGATGTGTGTATTGGATTTCTATATACATTTTTTTATCCCATTGTGAGAATATATTGTATAAATGTTTAGTTTAGGATTAGCTTCATATTGGATATGTGATACCCATATGGTGAATGGATACCCTATAGATATACGGGTACCCACTTAGAACTACTTATTTAATAAATGGCCGGTTGGGTAGTAATTTTATAAATGAGTTTGAGTTCAAGAGTACTAATACATGCCCGAAACCCAACCTGTTGACATCTTCAACTACAATCTCATGTTTATAAATAAATCTTCATAAATCCTCCATCAATTGCTTAAATATGAATTCTAGCAAGGAGGGACATACTCCCCAAAGATGACTTCGAGAAAAGTATGTTGTCCCAAAGAAAATGATTAGTGGGGTATCATAGACTTGCACAGCTTCGCCAACCCATTAGATTCATATCAATGATCAGTTCTTAGAAGAAAAAAGGCTAACGTTACAAAAACTGGCTAAGAGCAAATGACCAATTTTGAAAATAAATACTTCAGACATGGGCGGATCCACATATTGGGTATGGGGGGCACGTGCCCTCCCTAAATTTTCACATCCCTTTTATTTTATATTATTAGAAATTTTAGAAATGTGGTTGTGCCCCCCCTCCCCCCTCCCCTCCATCCGAGAATTACGAATATGAAATCCACACGAGCCCTCTGTGCCTCACATCATCTGAGAATTTAGAATTGAAATCGTGCCCTCGATTTAGGGATGCAAATGGTTACAGATATATCCGTATATGATCCGTCGTTGTATCCGTTTTATACAGATATTGATGTCCATATCCGTAAAATGGATACGGATATGGATATCATTTTGATATCCGCAAACATCTGTATCGGTATATTAGTTTTCGTAGATAAATACAGTCACAGATTTATTTTTAACCCTACATAACATAATTCCATACCTTTTTTATCATGTTTGTATACTTTTCATGATACAAACACATCTAGTAAATTTATATCATGTGTTTTCTATCTAATTCGCATATATTTTAAATCAATCTATAGAGCATTTCTAGCATTACTCGTATGCGATCCGTATCCATTTTACATCCGTATCAGTTTTTTAAGGATATGGTAAAATAGTTTTAATATACATCAATATCTATATCTGCATTTGTATTCGTATTCAAAAATGGATAAGGATATGGTAATACATATATCCATATTTTTATCTGTGCGTTTGCATCCCTACCTCCATCCCTCCCCATGCCTCGTGCACTCCACCCCCGGATCCCAGTTTGGCTCCGCACATTCTCTCTAGGTCGACGCTCTTCCCCGAGTCTCCTCCCATGCAGTGATACCGCATCCCAATACTTCGCCTCTCCTCTCGAGCCCCTGATAAGAGCACATCTCAAGGAGTAGGAGCACATGCAATCTCAACTCCCTTGTAACCTCGTAGTTGTCATACACTACAAGTCTCCAACTCCAATGTATGTAACAATAATACAATGTCTTCGTTCTTCGTAGGCATATATGTGTATGTTTGAGCAAAACATATATCATTTTACCAGTTGGGTGATGCAATCGGAATCAATTTTTTACCAATACGTACGTTAATGTTGTAGATATTACTTGGGTGCTTTGAAATTGTTTAATTGACCATTATTTATGTCACTATTTTATGTTGGATATTTTTCATGAGTTGAAATCATGATTTTCAAATCATGATTTAAAAAAAAGAGGTTTACATCTTATCTCCTATCACTTCCATAAAAATTTATATGCAAAACAATTCTTTATATGTCTCTATGCACATGTATATTTCTATTGATTTATTTTTTCTTGCAATATCATTTATTTATTTTCTATTTATGTGTGCCCCACCTAGGCTATAATCCTAGGTCCGCCACTGCTTTCAGATACTAAAATTATGAGAGATTGAAACATATGGCGGATGAAACAAACTCAAAACACATTAGAAATGCCTATGAAAAGAAAATAAACTAAAGAAAGCTAACCAACCTCTGGGAGGATAGATTCAATAAGCCAAATCTATGAGAGCAATGCCAATCATGGAAAGCGGTAGGAAACAAACATTGCTCAATCCAACATGGAATTACCATATAATGCAAAAAACAACTACAAGCTTTAGTGTAGAGAGTTTCCCTATCATAAACCTTGAACTTCAAACTTTAAAGCAAAGAGTATTGAATGAACCCATGTTTCATCCATATAAGATAAGAAAAATGAGCAGAATACCTTAACAAACACACTCATGCATACATGGATATAATATTAATTATAAAAACATGCATAGAAGATAAGATGCACTTTTAAACACCTAAAATTGCTAGAAACATGCAAAAGAAAATTATAAAAAAAATTAAGGAAGGAGACAGGAATAATAAACTTACATGAATGAAATTTACGTGAATGAAGATTGTCCTAGAAACAAAGAGGAGGTAGACCTGCAAGGTCTAGACTCAGTAAAAAAACCAAGGTTGTATGCTTCGGTAGACTCAATAAAAAAAGTAGGAAAAAGGAACACAAGCGATGTACATATAATGACAAAATGCAATTGTACAAAATATACATAAACCTTCAGGATTTTATCTTTTTGGTTACAAGTTCGATTGTCTTAATTCTTTCTCTATTAGTTCAGTAAAAATGTGAAAAGGAATATTATAATATGTCAAAAATTGTACTTTACACAATTTGATCAATGACTCAAACCTTAGTTCCCTGTATGAAGACAATCATGATTTTATATCTTAAGCATGTGAAATATAATAAACCAAACTCACACTTAAAGCTCCCAAAACTAAATATCTTAAATCTTAAAAATAATTAAAGGTTAAGACATGCTCATTTGTGAAAAATCAATTTTGAGACCCATTGTATAACATTATGTACATACTTTACATTTTTAACATGACACAGATATACATTTTTTATTTGTTTTCAATTTTATTATATCACTTGTATATTATATTTTTAATGAAAATACAAAACAAAATAAAAAGCACAAAATCGAAAAGATAAGAATATGGACTTCCTGACATAGGTATATTTGACTTACCAAAAGTATTCCACATTTTCTTAAATCATATATTGCATTTTATAAATCTAACAAAAATACACATGCATGTATTATATTTTCTACAATCAAAGAGAAGGAATTTCACATGGAAGAATGACACGTTGATTGATGTTCTAAAACTATAAAATGAGAGGGAAATTTCTCCCAATCGAGATACAAGTGTGTTCAACTTATTGTTAAGAAGAACATGTAAATTTTATACATGTGTTTAAGAACACAATTGAGCCTTTATAAAATATTGAATTCATCTGATTTTGGAAAAGCATCCTAAATGAAAAAAAAGATGGAAAATGTTGTTTCGAATTTATTATTATAGTGAGTGAAATTTTTCCAAATTACTCAATTGAACTTGGAAAGAATGTTAAGTATACTCGATACTTGTAATTCATGTCTTGATTTTATACTTTTGATAATTAAATATATGTTTAAATATGTACAAGTAAAAATAGGAGTTATATAAATTCAATGAATCAGAAATAATACAGAAACAATCATTTATTAATGACTCAAGTTAATTATAAGTAATATTGACCCATAATATATATACATATATATTCCCAAATTTTCATTGATTAATTTAGCATTTTAAATATATTATTTTAAAAATTTGATTTTATTTATGAATATAAAGTTGATATGAATTTCACATAAATATATATACAATATTGACGATTGTGAAGACATGGATCAATCTACATAGTATTTTAGTTTTCTATTAACTTATTTGATTGCGTATTTCATTCTGTTTTCTTACATGTTTAATGTATATTAAAAATTTACAACTGGAACAAATTCCATCCGAGTTAAATACACGAATAAATAAAAATTTTAATACGTAAATACAAGCAAAAGATTACGATTTAGCATAAGTGACTCTTTTATTTAAATTTGATTTATTTATCTTCATTTTTCATACAAATTATTTTAATAACTTACAAGTTAAGATTTTTATCATAAAATGTAACTTATATAAATAAATTTTAGTCTAAGTTTCTACCATATCATATATACAATTTAATCGATTTTTTATATTTGATTTCTTGTTATTCTACGATACTTCGAAGTGATATAACACACATTTTATCTTTTACTCATTTTCTTGATAGTTATATCCATTCTCACTCTGTTGTTGCAAAGTATTTACATCTATGTTGTCAGGCAGTATCATCCGCTCTTGTAATCTATTCTCACTTTCTTGTGAGTATCCAATACTGCAACAAATTAACACATAATCCGTAGATCAAACTAGGCTTAAGGGCGCGTTCGATACGATACAGTTTCCAACGGTACGACTATTCCTTATTATTTTATTATTTTATGTTATTTCACCTTTATTCATATATTTATCTCACTTTATCTATCTTTTTTCAACTTATTCTCATTATTCCTTTATTCAAATAGACCTTTATTATCTTTATTCTCGTTCGATAACCACCCCTCTAAAATAAAACCTCACTAACATGTACCCGCGTTGAACCAAACTAAACACCTCCTTTCTTTCTCTTTCTCCGACGACCGAGAGAAACCTAACACCCCACCGAGAGGAACCTAAGCAAAAACCTCCTCCCTCCCTCCCTCCCGACAACACCTCTCCTCGACCAGCACCGCCTCCCTCGGCGTACCGGCCCTCCATCGCCGAAGCCGTCCCCGCCGCCATCCCTCTTCCTCACAAGCCAACCACCCTCGTCCCGGGCCACGGTAGCTGCAGCACACTTTTTTTTCTCTGTCTATATTGGTTTGCTGAATGCTTGAATTACTATTGACTGCTAGTTATTAGAACCATTTCTTCAAATATTTCAATTGTTCCTGAAACGCTGCAATTCTTTATCTGTCGTTCACGTTTCTTCTTTGATTTCAATTATCAGAGTATGCCCCGTTTTAGTTGAAAATGCTTTAGACTTTATGGAATTCTTATACTGAAGTAGAAGGAGAGTTCTGATTTGAAGATGTAATTGCCATTTATATGGAAAATCGACTTTATTCATACCGTTGTTGACACTTTCCTCTTAGACAGCTCACATGAATCTCATCATATATCTTTGTCATTCGTGTCAGCATAATGGAAAAGCATGTGGGATACTCAAGTAGGAGAAGATATATGTTGCGGTCCAGGGATGATGGCGAAAGCAGGTCTAGTAGAAAAATGCATAGAGATGAAATCAAACAATTCCTTGCCAAGAAAAAACAAAAGAAGGTATTTATCTCCCGTGTTATCATCGTCTTCTTCACTTTGACATGCCCGTTTTACTCAGATATCTGATTCCATTAGGCGTCGTGTCATCGGCTTATTTCTCTAGGCTTGCTTTCTTATATATTATCAATATTTAAAGCTATATAATTTTACACGATGCTGCATCCCTATGCACTGATATCTTCATCATGTTGCCGTTTCACGTGTTGGCAAGATTTTGATTAAATATTTTTATGGCTTCATAATTCTTAAACGACAGAGATAAACTATATTTTGTGTTTGCAGAACACAATGCTTAGTTTCATTAATAGACTCCTCATATTTGCTTACTATGGCAGTACACTGCAACACTGGATTATTTTTTGTCTGGTAAACCAGTTTATTTTTATTGAGTGGAATATTTTAAATTTGATCTGCTATAGGGACTTCTGATTTCAGTTCCTGAAGGGACCCCATTTGATGCACCTTTATCATCTTCTATCGCAACTCTCTTTGGACATCTTCTCATGTGAGGATGGACATATAATTACTATGGATGCTTTTGAGGTCAGTGGTCATGGAAAAGTAAGCTTTGCAGACATCTCCTCTCTTTCAGATGTGTTGTTTGGAGAGTTAGATAAAGGATTTGCACGATTAATGGTTGGAGGGCCTTCTGATTCTTGTACGGCATTAGCTCCGTCTGACAAATACGAGATGCATTCAGATGTGAAGGTGTTAGTGCTTCTTTTTAGATGTTGCTTGATTATGCTGCACCTATTGGAGTTCAATCTCAGTCTTATCATGGAAAAGCGCAAAGTTCTCATTAGAGTTCTGAGAGAGTTGTTGTGCCTGGATTGTCAGCAGAAGGGTTCTCATTGGGATAGAGGGGAAATAAGTTATAAGTGCACTTCCGGCACCAGGTATATGGATTCTGTTGATCTATTCAGTGGCGATTTGTGCTCTCGTATCCCATTTAAATGCTTGTTTCTTGAGGTAATTTCATATTTAATGATGCTCAGCGTCTCTCATTTTTTTACAAACACTGCTTCTGGGTACATCTGCTTGACTTTCCTTTTTATCTACAATTATTCCATATTGGCTGTAAACTTATTGAATCTGAGGATTTGAAGGATTGTTTTTTTCCACCGCAAGCAGATGCATGACATCTGGTCATTTGCAAAATAACACTATTCTCACCAGTCCTCTGAGAAAACTCTATCGTAGATGATACTATTTTTTCAGGAGCAAAAACAAGGTCATAGATAACAAATTGGGCACACACCTATATGGTGGAGACCCTTTTTTATTTTTTTAAAAAGATTTGTATACAACTTAAAAGAGTTCAATAACACAATATCCCAGCTGTATTGATGGGAGACTTTTTTACTTATGGGGCATTGAGGAGTCTTATTTAGGTTAGGGGTGCATAATAATATTGTTATCCCAATCAAATCGAATCTCATCAATTATTCCAGAAAATCTCACGAATTTCTTTAAAAAAGAGGGGCTATAATTTGCCTTACAATGTATACACCAAAACAATTATAACTTAAGTCACTTAACCAGAAAAGGGCATGTGCTCAAATAAATGGCTAGATTGATTCCATTCCACAAGCATCGAGGCCTGCTGACAGATTGAGGCTCTCAATCTTCTTCGAGAGCCCTGACAAAGAAGGTTACGAGGATCCTTTTCAAAGAAGCATAAAACAAGAAACAATATAACTTTCAGCTTTTCCAAAGTTCAAAAAAGGTCGGGAATAAGTCAGGATGCTTTCAGGAGGCTGATGTTTGTTACCAAAGGTTATTCTGCTGCACTCTAAATAAACCAATCATCGAGATACCAGTTTGTAACCAATTCACACTTGTCTAGGAGAAGGGAATCTGTAAATCTACTGGCTAAACACAAAAGATTTGTCCTTGGGGAATAATGATGTGAAACAGTTATTTTTTGAACTATGAAACTCATTTTTCTGCTAGGATAATGCATGTTTTTTTGCTAAATAAGCAATGATAGGCTGTCGCAGAAGCATATAGCTCTCATTTTTGTGGAGCCTATTTGTTTGTTCGCCTCTGTTGCCACTCCATTTCCATCAGTCTGAACAAAAAAAGATGATACTGGAAGTAGTAATCTGTGGATTGCCGAAGTTGCGAAATTTTGATTAGCAGAATTGTTCATGTACATCTCAATTTTCTTCTCTGGCTATTTTCTGTTTTTCCCTCTCTGAACGAACCTTGCCGAGAGGATAAAATTAGACATATGTAGCTCAAAAAAGAAATATTTTTCATTTGCATAGAAAACAGAACTCGATTGTTGGCCTAATTGTCTGTACTTGCTATATTTAGGAATTGTTGATTTTCTCTCATTTCTTTTGCGCCTATGACTAAGTAATTCTTTTGTTTGGAGGTCTGTCACAGGCCATTGCAGATGAATTACTGCTACAGAAGACATTAGGAAAACATTTAAGAATGGCCGATATTCTCTCTGAGGAGCCAGAGAAGTTATTTGCCTCTTGTAGCCATAATGTAGATATTGGTTTTATTTTGGAGGTCATTTGTACCCACTTCATATTATCTTTTAATGATATCGATAACAAGGGCTTTGATCTACTACACGAGTCATTATTCTGGTCCTGTAAAAGTGATGTTCGCTATCCTGTAGTTAGTCTTACAGCTATTGTGACTCTACTGAATAGTACAATTCAATTTTCACTACCAAGCATCATCCAAACACATGCTGTGCTGTTGGCTTCTGCTTGCATTGGCATCTCCCTGTCTTCGGCCTGTGAGGATAATCTTAATATGCCATTGAACCATTACATGGCTGCATTCGAGGAGTCAGTACATCTATACAAACGTATCCTCCATGATGTTAAATTTGACAACGATAATTTCAGAAGCGAAATTCAGCTGGGTTTTGCCAGTACATGTGAATCAGGCCAGTCTCCAAACATATCATATGAATCATTTATTAAGCCAGCGACGTGTAGCAAAATTAAGCATCATATTTCCAAGTTGACAGAATACTATGGTGATTATACTTGTACCACAATTTCCGAAAATCGTGTGGATCAAGAAAGCCTTGTCATGGCTTATGTTAAAGAGAACCATCATGTCATAGAAGAGCCATCCAGACAAGAATTCTTTCTTTTTTTAAAGCACATAATGTCAATATCTATGTTGAGAACATGCTGGAAGGAAGCATTTGAGGCATTTGCTTGCAAAAGCTGGGAAGCATTATTTTCTGTTGCAGCTATATTAAAGTTAATGAGCTCTTCACTTCTGCACATCCTCTGGGCTTTTAGAGAAATGGGTACTGCTAATCATAGAAATTTGACAATTGGTGCTTCTGCAGAAGTGTACGGTAGCATGTGCGAGGTCATCTTTTCTTTGGTCCATAGTGAAGTTGACTTGGTTGCTGAACTGTCAGATTTTCCAATGAAACCATATACAGCAGACTGCATAGAAAGAGTAGAAATAAAAAAGATGCTAGCTCATTTTATCGGATTGTTCCTTTACAGCTATAATCATGGGATTGTTTGCTTGTGGAAGGGTTCCATTTTTATGGTCGTGGTGATTCTGAATCTTATAATATTTGATCAAGGTAGTCTAAACGTGTTGAAGCTTTTTAATTGCATTAGCGAATCTTTAGCACACCCTTTGTCTTTATCTGCAATCACCCATGCCGGGCCTGCGACTAGAAGTACTCAGGTTTGTGTCGAAATATTTTCTATTTTTTATCTCTTTTATGTATTTTCTATTCTTTCCATCTTCATTATGTAATTTACCCAACGGATCTCTCCTCTATATAAGAGAATCTTAGGGCCTCATGAGAATGCAATTCATTATTTTCCTTCAACATGGTATCAGAGCAATGGTCCTAGACCAAAGTTCTCGTACCTTACCGTGCTCTAGATCCCACCCGCAGCCTCCTCGGCGCTGCGGTGCCGCTGCACCTCCTCGCAGCCGTACTGCGCATTGCCGCCTCCCCTTCGGAGGCTGCCCAGTGACACCACGAGCAGCCCAACGCGTCGCCGCACCTCCGTGCAATTGCGGAGGGTCCCAATGCATCACCACACCTCCCTGCACCACTATCGGCCTGCACTGTAGCACCTCCTCACGTGGCTCTGTACGCCGCCAACGTCTCCTGTGGTGGTTTTCTCTCCTCTCCGTCGTCAATCTGCATTATGAAACGGTCTGATTTTTATTGGAAAACGAGATTTCAGATCTATAAATTTTGTTTTTTGGCCTTAGCACAGCTTTAGGAGTAACAAGGATAGTTGTATGAGTCTACACATGCAATCAATCCTTCATATGATCGTGTAGACTTGCTCGATTTGGTCTACTTCCTCTGTCAAGTTTTGTTTTTTGACTTTCTTTCATCGTGTCATAAAGCAAGAATAATATCTTCTCTTCGTCCGGTGCCTTCAAGGGCCTGATTCCCATCGTGAAGATGGATGGGACCAACTATGAGTTATGGTCTATGTAGTTTCTGACCCTTATCCATTGCAACAACAGAGAGCACATTCTGACAAAGCCAGAGCTGACGGTCAAGAATGAAGACAATGCTTCGTAGAAGCAAGATGACGCACATGCACGTATTTGCCTCTTCGAGCTCCTCAGGTATCACATACGCTTTTACTGGTTGTAGCAGTGTAGATATGATAGAGTGGATCATGGACTTTGGTGCTTCTCACCATCCGTGTAGAGACAGCCCAATTCAGATCATACAAGTCTATATCCCTTGGTAGAAGGGTCATCATTGCAAATGTGGTTCACTTACCCGTCATAGGATAGGGGAAGGTGTATTTGACACCATCCACACGTCTGCAGAATGTTTTATATGCTCTTGATTTTCAGATGAACTTGCTTTCTATTAATCAGATACACAGGATCTGCATTATTGTGTCATTTTTGATCCCTCTTCTCTTGTGCTTCAGGATATACTCACAAACATGGTGATTGGATGTGATCGTGAGCAACATGAGCTCTACAGACTAGTCTAGCATCCTCATGATGGCACCTCTTCTATTCCTACTAGACCAGTCTCACCGTACATGTAGCAGCTTCGTTGTGGAAACCTTCCTTTGCAGAAGCTGTCATGTCCTTCAACATATCTCCATGCGATCTTCCTTCTAGTGCGAGGCTTGCCAGTTTGGGAAGCATCTCTGTTCTTCGTTTCTATCTCGTTAGAGTCTGGGTAGTTCTCAGTTGTCTGAGCTCCTTTACTTAGGTATTCAAGGTTTGTTGAGATATTTATCTCTTTATATTCATTCCTTATGTTTATTTCTTCATATACCTCATATGTAATTAACTAATGATTTTTCTCTTATATAAGAGAGCCTCAGGGTCTCTTAGTTGATATCCAATTCTATTTTCTCTCCAACATGGTATTAGAGCAATGGTCCTAGATCGAGGTTCCCATATCCCACCAAAAGCCCTAACCCCTAGCTGGCAGCCACCCTTCCCTATCTGGCTGCCGTTCCAGCTGGCTACCAACCCCAACGGGACGTCGCTGCCCACCGGCCGGCTGTACTGCCCAGTAGCCTTAGCTGGCCGTACCGCTCTGTAGCCCCTTGTGGGCCGCCACAAGCTGCAGTTCGGTCTACTCCTCAATCTTGTTTCGGATTTTCAACATTCATTTTATCATGTCAGAGAGCAAGGGTGATGTTTTTACGTCGTCTGGTGTCTTCGCGGGTCTTGCTCCCATCGTGAAGATGGATGGGACCAACTACGACTTGTGGTCCATGCAGTTTCGCGCCTTTATGCAGTGCCATAACAAGGAGCACGTTTTGATAAATTTTGAGCTGACGGATAAGACTGAGATTAATGTTTCTTGGAAGCAAGATGATGTCCATGCACGGATTTGGCTCTCTCGGACGCTCACCACGGAGATTGCCAATGACATCATCAACCAACCCACAGTCAAGACAATGTGGGACATCTTAGCAGCCACATATAGGCTACCCAAGAATGAGAGCATGATCCTACAGTTACAATATGACATATTTTCGACTAAGCAGAACGGTCGGCCTCTTTATGCTCACTTCTCGCATCTTCGAAGCATATTTGATTGTCTCCATAGTTTTATACCCATTACTACCAGTACTGAGCAGCAACAAGCATACCGGGATGCCACTATGACTGAAATCTTTCTGTCCTCCCTTGACTCTGAGTACGATGCAACACATACTCAATTTCTTACTGGAGTACACTACCATTGATGGAGGAGGTCTACAAGAAGCTGAGTAGGATCACTACTTCATTTACTACCATGACCTAGGCTCCCTCTGCTATGACAACTTCTCGTGGTAGAGGGGGTATTGCACAGTTTCGCTGGCGAGGGTCCACGGTCGAGGAGGAGGACGTCAACGTGGCCCAAAATTCGAAATCTCGATTTCGATTTCATTTGGTTCCCTCCAAAATTGAAATTTTAGTGAAATTTCGAGAAATTTCGACCGTTTCGGTGGAAATATTGAAAATGACTCAAAAGACCAGTTTTTGACATTTTTTTGCAAATTAAGATTTTCCAAGTTATTACAACAATAAATAACTTATAAATACACACTTATATCACACATATTGCTCATATATGCTTCTTGTATCGCACATATCAATCATATCGGTTATATCGGTCAAATCGATGTTAACGATGATTCTTGGCTGATACATACTGGAAATTGATATCATCCGATCCAAGATCTTAAAACAATAATAGCTTACAAATGCACACTTATATCACATATATCTCATCCGTACGCCTTATATCACACCATATCGGTCTTATCAAACATATTGTTGTGCTGACTAATAGATATTGGAAATGAAAATCAAAATAATTAGGTTAACACTTAGAAGACGTATTTTGTTCATAAAAAGAGACGAGCATTTGATTCTAAAATGTAGATAATGATTAATTACACAATATTTCGTCCATGGGAATAATTGCCGTGAACATAGTTATAGTGAATTACAGAATTAATTACATACTTGTAGTAAAGATGCATCTATTTTACGAAGATAAATGACAAACGAATGAAACGAAGAAACTATATCGGATATATAGGAGATATAGATTTGTTTTATGTCCATTGCTTAAACCCAAAGGGGGGAGCTCCCCAAGTTGAAGAATTATCGTATGTACCCCCTGTTGCACCATACCCTACCAGACGGAGGTCTCGTTGTTCTGTCAACGAGCCGAGGGGGGGAGGGGGTCTAGGGGGAGCAAGTGCGTTCCCCCGACCTTTCATGTGGCATCTTCGCTTTGGACACCTTCCTCTGCAGAAGCTGTGTCATGTTCTCCATCAGACCTGTACTAGTACTACCTTGGAGTGTGAGGCATGTTAGCTTGGGAAGCACCATTGTTCTTTTTCGAATAGTTAGAGTCATCACAATAGTCAGTTGTTTGAGTTGTTTCATTTTGATATCTGGGTTCCTAGTCATGTTCCCGATCGTCAGGAACATCAATTCTATATGGTTGCTATGGATGATTTCTTTAGATTATCTTGGGTTCTCTTGTTAAAGAATAAGTCTAAAGCTGGTCCTATTATTAAATCGTTTCTTATTGAGATTAAGAATATTTTTTTATTAATGTGAAGTTTATTCGCACTGACAATGCCTTGGAGTTTTCTACTTTACAGTTGTCTGACTTTCTCAGGTCTCTTGGTATTGTTCATCAGACTTCCTGTGCTTACATTTCACAGTAGAATGGTATTGCAGAACGCAAACACCATAATCTTTTGGGTGTCACGATGACTCTTTTGATTCATAGTCGAGCTCCTCATTCGTTCTGGGGTGCATGCGGTTCTCACTGCATGTTATTTGGTGAACTGCATGTCTTCTACTATCCTTAGAAAAAAAGGTTCCTTTCTTGATTGCATTTCCCGAGAAGGACCTATTCTCCCTTACTCCTAGGGTCTTTGGGTCTGTGCCTTTTGTCCATAATTTTACTCTCGATCGTGACAAGCTCTCTCCTATAGCTACCAAATGTGTGTTCGTTGGTTATTCTCGTACCAAAAAAAGGGTAGATGTTTTGATCCTGTAGGGAGAAAATATCATGTGAGTGTTGTTGTCACATTTTTTGAGTCTATTGTGTATTTTTCTCCCAACTCCACCAACTCCACCTCCGTCTACCCTGACACAGTTCTTACCACACTTTTACATTCGCAGGTCCTCTACTCACCCCTCTATTCATGCGCCTTCCCCGTCATCCATCATGCCTAAGGTAAGTAATGAACACATTGTTTCTACTAATGGCACTAGTGGTATGCTTGTTCTACAGGATACTATACAAGGGGAGTTGATACCAGAGAATAGAGAGGTTGATTACCTAGATGTACCTATTGCCTTGAGGAAGCCGCGTCATAATTGTGCCACTTATCCTCTAGCTGTGCATGTTTCCTTGGACCATCTTTCAGAGGAGTACATGAGGTTTGTTATGGAACTCTCAGCTGTTACTATCCTGCAAACATATCAGGAGGCCCTACAGAATAGTAGTTGGCAACTTGCCACGGAGGAGGAAACGACCGCTTTGCAGTCTCGTGGTACCTGGAGAGTTGTTTCAGCTCATCCAGGTGCCTCTGTTGTGGGGTGCAAGTAGATCTTTATGGTGAAGCAGCTGACAGATGGCAATGTGGATCGTTACATGACAAGGTTTGTAATATGTGGGTTCACCCAAACATATAGGGTTGACTATTAAGATACCTTCTAACCAGTGGCCAGACATTCGACATCGCGCATTCTTCTATCAATTGTTGTTTGACGGGACTAACCTCTTTACCAACTTGATGTGAAGAATGCGTTTCTATATGAAGATCTATATGAGGAGGTATATATTCAGCAACCACCAGGGTTTGTTGTTAAGGAGGAGTTTTAGAAGGTATGTAGGCTCCACAAGGCGATTTACGGCCTGAAGCAAAGTCCGAGAGCTTGGTACCATAAGCTTTCAGAGTTGATAGAGCACCAGGGGTTCGCACGGTCCACTGCGGATCGCTCGCATTTTGTTTAGAGGACACAGAGAGGTATTGTTGCTATTCTTGTCTATGTTGATGATATTATTGTAACAGATGATGATGAGCATGTCCTTAAATTTCGCCGAAATTCGGCCGAATTTCGGTCGAATTTCGGTTTCGGTGGGTGACCGAAATTCGACCGAAATGCCTATATCGGTCGAAATTTAGGGGGGGCTAGTTCAAAAAACAACCGAAATGACCGAAATTTCGGTCGAATTTCGACCGAAATTCGGCCGAAATTTCGTTTCGGTCACTTAACGAAACGAAACCGAAATCCGACTTTTAAGGCCTTGATGATGAGCAGGGCATTCAGGCTGCCAAGGAGTTCCTAGGTCGGTAGTTTATGATCGAGGATCTTGACAATCTTCGATACTTCCTTGGATTAGAGTTCACCAGGAACCAACGTGGTCTTGACCCAGAGGAAGTTTGCGATTGATCTTCTACCAGAGACATGTATGACATGGTGCAAGCATTCCACTGCCCCCATGGATCCGAGCATGAGATTATATGATGATGACACTTAGTGGTAGACAATAAGAGATAGATGGAGATCGTTGGAAGCTCCTCTATGATACTATCACTTGATCCAGAGGAAGTTTGCATCTGATCTTCTACCAGAGACATGTATGACAGGGTGCAAGCCTGTCACTACCCCTATGGATCCGAGCATGAGATTAATGATGATGACACTTAGGTGGTAGGCAAGATGAGATACATGGAGCTCGTTGGAAAGCTCCTCTATCCTACTATCACCAGACCAGACATACCCTTTGCTGTAAGCAAAGTGAATCAGTTTATGGAGCGACCCAAGAAGGTTCATATGGATGTTGTTTATATGATTCTGAGATATTTGAAGACTTAACTAGGCACTAGTCTTCTATTCAGCAGATGTATAGCTCTTGAGGCGACAACTTGTGCAGATGCAAATTATGCATGATGCCCTATAGACAGGAAGTCTACTTCTGGCTTTGCTATTTTTGTTGGGAGCTCACTCATGTCATGGAAAAGCAAGAAGTAGACAGTGGTTGCTAGATCCAATGCAGAGTCTGAGTACAGAGCCATGGCTCATGGGAGTACATAGATGATGTGGTTTAGATCCGTCTTGACCGATCTTGATGTGGAGATACCTCTTCCCATGCAGCTTTTATGTGACAATCAAGCTGCTCTATTTATTGCCAATAATCCTGCATTCCATGAACGGACAAAGCATATAGAGGTGGATTGCCACTATACCAAAGACATGATCTAGAAGGGTTTCATATCCACCTCTCATGTTTCTACTATAGATCAAACTACTAATATATTCACCAAAGCCCTTGCTAGAGGTCCATTTCAGAGATGATGTTCCAAGCTGAGCATGATAGACATATATGCTTTAGCTTGAGGGGGAGTGTTGAGATATTTATATCTCTTTATATTCATTTTTTATTTCTATTTTCTTCATGTACCTCATATGTAATTAACTCATGTCTTTTCTCCTATATAAGAGGGCCTTAGGGTCTCTTGATTGATGTGCAATTCTATTTTCTCCCCAACAAGCATGAATTTCTTTTCTCCCAACGAAGGACACGACTCGAACCTTGTTGGGGAGAAAATAGAATTGCATATCAATCAAGAGACCCTAGGGCTCTCTTATATAGGAGAAAAGCCCTATGTTAATTACAGAGAAGTACTTAAAATAAACGTAAATAAGAAAAGAACAAACTGGAGATATAAATATCTCAACACTCCCCCTCAAGCTGGAGCATATATATCTATCATGCTCAGCTTGGTGCAACACTTCTGAAATGGACCTCTAGCAAGTGCTTTGGTAAAGATGTCTGCAGTATGATCTCCAGTTGAAACATGTGATGTAGATATGAGACCTTTCTGAATCATGCCTCTAGTGTAATGACAATCTACCTTTATATGATTGGTTCGTTCATGAAATGTAGGGTTCTTGACAATGAATAGAGCTGCATGATTATCACATAACATCTTCATAGGAAGAGAAACCTCAACTGTAAGATCAGTTAACATAGATCTTACCCACATCATCTCTGCACTTTCCTGTGCCATGGATGTGTACTCAGATTCTGCACTAGATATGGCCACTACTATCTGCTTCTTGTTTCTCCATGAAACAAGAGAGCTGCTAACGAAAATTGCAAAACCAGAAGTGGACTTCCTGTCTCTGGGGCAGCCTCCATAGTGTGCATCTACACAAGTTGTCACCTCAAGAGATGTATCCTTGCTGAATAAGAGATCAAAACTAGGTGAAATCTTCAAATATCTCAAGATCATATATACTGCATCCATGTGCACCTTCCTGGACTGCTCCATGAATTGGCTAACTTTGCTAACTGCAAACATTATATCTGGTCTGGTGATAGTGACGTATAAGAGATTTCCAACAAGCTCTTTACATCTCCTTCTGTCTAGATCGATAGGAGTAGTAGCAGGCTTGCACCCTGTCATTCCTGTCTCTGAAAGAAGATCCATGCACGAAATTTCTTTGGGTCATTACAAGTCCTCTCTGGTTCCTGGCGAACTCTAACCCAAGGAAGTATCGAAGTGTGCCAAGGTCCTTAGTCACAAACTGCTGACTTAGGAAGTCCTTGGTAGCCAGAATGCCTTGCTCGTCATCCCCTGTGACAATGATATCATCCACAAATACAAGGATAGCAACAATACCTCTATGTGTCTTCTTAACAAATAATGAATGATCTGTTGTAGAGCGGACAAAACCTTGCTGCTTTATCAACTCCGAAAACTTCTGATGCCAAGCTCTCAGACTCTGCTTCAGGCCTTAAATTGCCTTATGAAGCATGTACACCTTCTGTGACTCCCCCTCAGTAGCAAACTCTGGTGGTTGCTGCATGTACACCTCTTCTTGTATATCACCATATAAAAATACGTTCTTCATATCTAGTTGGTAGAATGCCCAATCTCGTGAAACCACAACTGATAGAAGGATGCGAAGATTTGAGTGTCTGGCCATTGGCGAGAATATATCCCGATAATCCACCCTGTTTGTTTGGGTGAATCCACGTGCCACAAGTCTGGCCTTGTAACAATCCACACTACCATTTGCCCTTTGCTTTACTGAAATATCACTTGCAACTCACAACAGATGCTCCTGGAGGAGCAGAAACGATGCTCCATGTGCCACGCGACTGTAAAGCTGCCATCTCTTCCTCCATTGAAAGACGGCATCTACTGTCCTGGATAGCCTCCTGATATGTCCATGGGATAGAAACAACAGAAAGTCCCACAACAAACTTCTTGTATTCCTTTGAAAGATGGTCCAATGAGACATGCACAACAAGAGGATAAGTAACACACTGACGACGAGGCTTGCGCAACGCAATAGGCATGTCCAGGTCAACATCCTCGTTGTCTGCGGGTATTACTTCAACCTGAGTATCACTTAAAACACAAGCGCCATCAGAGGAAACAATGCGTTCATTACATACCTGAGGGGTGCTAGATGATGTGAAGGGCGTATGAGCAGAGGTGCGAGTAGAAGACTTGTGCTTGTAGATATGTGGAAGAAACCGTGTCTGAGGTAAGGGAGGTAGAGGTGGAGGTGGAGGAGTTGGTGGAGATAGTAAGGACTGGGACTCATCATCGGGTGCATGAGATGGAGGTGATGGAGGTGGGGGAACAACCACATCCTCACTAGAAGTAGCTTGAGATAGTCTGTCACCTGTAGGAGAAAAATACATAATAGACTCAAAGAATGTGACAATAGCACTAACATAATATTTTCTTCTTACATGATCAAAACACCGATACCCCTTTTGGGTACGAGAGTAACCAATAAAAACACATTGACAGCTCTAGGTGAGAGCTTATCACGACTATGGGTGAAATTGTGGACAAATGTCATAGATATGAAAAATCTGGGAGTCAAGGAGAACATATCCTTCTCAGGAAACACAATCGAGAAAGGAATCTTTTCTCCAAGAATAGTGGACGACATGCGGTTCACTAAGTAGCAAGCAGTGAGAACCGCATCTCCCCAGAACGAATGAGGAGCACGACTTTGAATCAGAAGGGTCCTCGTGACATCAAGAAGGTGACATTGTTTGCATTAAGCAACACCATTCTGATGAGAAGTATATGCACAAGAGATCTGATGAACAATACCCTGAGAGTTGAGGAATGCCCTAATTGTAGGGTGGAACTCCAAGGCATTATCTGTACAAATAAATTTTACATGTCGAGAGAAAATATTTTTGACCTCAATTAGAAATGATTTAATGATGAGACCTGCTTCAAATTTATGTTTTATTAAGAACGAAGTCTAGAATAATCGTCCACATCGACCATATAAAAACGATGTCCTTGATGATCAAGAACACGACTAGGACCCCAAATGTCAAAATGGAACAACTCAAAAAGTTGACTAGTACAACGACCTTGTCGACTTGGAAAAGATGACATATGATGCTGTCCAAGCTGACAAGCTTTGCAATCTGAGGCGATGCGAGTAGATATTCGTGGCAAAACATGACACAACTTCTGAATCAGAAGATGTCTAAACCGAAGATGCCACATGAAAGGGGAAACAAAACCAATAGGAATAGATGCAACTCCAACGCACGGTGGTATGGCAAGTTTGTACAATCCTCTCTGCTCACGGCCACAACCAATCACCCTGCCCGTTAGTATGTCCTGAAATACAAGAGAAGAGGGATCAAATATGGCACGATAATGTAGATCCTTTGTAATTTGACTAATTGACAAAAGATTCATATGAAAATCAGGAGCATATAGAACGTTCTGTAGGTGCATAGATGGAGTTAGAACAATCTCCCCTTTACCAACAATGGGAAGACATACTCCATTGGCAATCATCACAGACCTACCAGGCGGGATAGACTTGTAAGAAGTGAGACGTGTTCGATCTCCACACATATGATGCGAGGTGCCCGAATTCATAATCCAATCAGTCAAATCTGAACTGCTACAACTGGTAAGTGCATAAGTAATACCTGATGAGCTGGAGGTGGCTCGGGCAGTAGCTGCTTAATCTGAAGAGCTCGCAGGTGGAATAGGAGTAGACATCATCTCGCGAAATCGAGAAACTATATCATCCATGCGGGCGTCCTGTGTAGTAGTAGAAGTAGGTTCAGTCTGTTCAACAACCTTAGCAGTTGCAGGATATCCATGCTTTTGAAAACAAGTCTCCTCAGAATGTCCAGGTCGATGACAATGAGAACATGGGCCGCGCTGACGTCCTCCACGTCCCCGAGGTCCACGCCCTCGAAACTGGGAAGTCCCTCCTCTGCCTCGAGATACTGCCATAGCTGCAGGAGGTTGGACTAAAGTAGGAGACGAAGTAGTAATCCTGCTCAATCTCTTATACACCTCTTCCATTGAAGGTATCATCTCACCGGTTAGGAGTTGAGTACGTGCTGCATCGTACTCAGAGTCCAGAGATGACAGAAAAACCCTTATCATAGTTGCATTCCGATACTGCTGATGTTGCTCAGTACAGGTAGTGATTGGCATGAAGCTGTGCAGTCGCTCAAACATCCCTTTGAGATGAGAGAAGTGCTGATGAAGTGGTCGACCATTCTGTTTGGCCGAGAAAATATCAAACTGCAACTGAAGAATCTTGCTTTCATTCTTTGCCTATCCATAGGTAGCTGCTAAGATGTCCTACATAGCCTTTGCGGTGGGATGATTGGCTATATCATTTGCAATCTCCGTGGTGAGTGTCCTGGAGAGCTAGATGTGAGCATAAGCATTATCTTGCTTCCACGAAGCATTAGTGCCAGTTTTATCCTTTCATTCTGTTTCTGTCAGAATGTGCTCCTTTTTATGGTGCTGCATAAGAGTACGAAACTGCATGGACCACAACTCGTAGTTGGTCCCGTCCATCTTCACGATGGGAGTCGAACCCTTGAAGGCACCGAATAAAGAAAAAACATCACTCTTAATTTCTGACATTGCGGCAATAACAAGAACCACGAACGAGTGGGTAATAGAATGATCCGAGAATGTCTACATAAACATAATGAGGAGTGGTTGTATCTGTAGACTCATACAACCATCCTCATTGATTTCTCCGGATATCTAATGCCGGAAGATATGATTTAGATGTTCTGAATCACAATCTTTGATCAAAATCAGTCCATCAACGCGCGGAGGAGAGGTACGCGAAGAGTATCTAGGCCACTGGAGCACAGCTGCGGGCCGCTGAGAGGGATTGGATTCCTTGCGTGGCGCACGACGAAGCCCGGATGAATGCCCGGCGGCTCGGAGGTCTTGCGCAGGCGAGGCAGTTTGTGCAGCCGAGGCGTGCTGCTAACATGGGTGGGGCTCCTACACAGGGCATGCGCGTAGAGCCACGTGTTGGCGGTGCTTCTGCGGAGGCGGGGTTGCGCTAGGAGGCTGGCCTGGCAGTACGGGGAGACTGAGGAAGGTCGGCGGTAGCGTCGAGTCGAGTCCCTGGCGGCGACGACGTGAGAGGGGGTGGGGGGTTGCATGTAGGGTTAGGGTTTTAGGGTAGGATATGGGAACCCCGGTCTAGGATCGTTGCTCTGATACCATGTTGAAAGAAAAGAAATTCATGCATTAGAAGAGACTCTAAGGCTCTCTATATAGGAGAAAAGCCCTGGGTTAATTACAGAGAGAAGTACATAAAGTAAACGTAAATAAGAACAGAACAAACTAGAGATATAATTATCTCAACATCCTTGATCACCATGGACACCATTTTTATCTGGTTGTTGATGACTATTCTATACTTTTTTGGGTTTTTTTGTTAAAGAATAAGTATGAGGTATTTGTTAATGGGAAAAAGAATATTATTTCTGCTACTGTCAAGAATTTGCATTTTGATAATGCCTTAGAGTTTTGCACTTTACAGCTATTCGAGTTTCTCAGGCCACTTGGCATTGCACACCAGATATCGTGTGCCTATACATCTCAACAGAACGGTGTTGTCAAGTGCAAACATCGTCATTTACTCGATGTGATCAGAATCCTTTTGATTTAGAGTCGTGCTCTTTACTCTTATTGGGGTGATGCACTTCTAACTGCTCGCTACTTAGTAAATCATATGCCATCCTCCGTTTTGGGAGAAAAGATTCCTTTCTCGATTGCGTTTTTCGATAAGGATCTATTTTCCCTTATACCTCATGTGTTTAGATATGTGGCCTTTGTTCACAATCCTTCGTCTGGTCATGACAAGCTCTCCCTCAGAGCTATCAAGTGTGTCTTTGTTGGCTATTCTCATACCCAGAAAGAGTACCGTTGCTTTGTTCTGCTTCGGGGAAATATTTTGTCAGTGCTAATATTACATTCTTTGAGTCTGTTATGTATTTCTCTCCTACAAGTGACATATTGGCCCAATCTGACTCTGATGAGGAGGTTTACATGCCTCCACCTCCTACAACTCCGCAGCCTCCTGCACATGCTCTACCACCTCCATCACCTCCCGCACCACCACCTCCACCACCACTTTTGGTACCTATACTTGCTCATGTGGCTGCTCCTGGACCATCGCCCACTTTGACTCAGTTTTTGCCATGAATGTGTACTCACAAGTCTCGCTTTGTTCCCCTTGCTTACAAATCTTCCCCATCATCGATCACGCCTCAGGTATGTAATGAGCACATTGTTTCTACTGATGGCATTACCGAGTTGTCTATGCAACAATATTCTTTACAGGATGAGCAGGTACCCTCTCTAGTGGGAAACTTACAGATTCAGGAGGTGGCAGATGATCTCGATGTGCTTATTGCTTTGTGAAAGCAGAGATACACTTGCGCTTCATATCCTCTTGCTGCTCAAGTTTATTTGAGCAGACTTTCAGAGGATTTCAGGAGATTTACCATTGCACTGTGAGTCGTGGAGATACCGCAGACGTATTAGGAGGCCATTCGGGACAATCAGTGGCATCTTGCCATGGAAGAGGAGATGGCCGCGCTACAATCGCATGGCACTTAGAGTCTTGTTTCAGCTCCAATTGGCACATTCGTTGTTGGGTGCAAGTGGATGTTCACGGTAAAGCACCAAGCATATGGTAATGTAGATCGCTACAAGGCGAGGCTTGTGGCACATGGGTTCACCCAAACATATGGGTGAACTATAATGATGCCATCCGGGCCTTACTCTAATAACAAGGGCAATATGAGGAAGTGCTCCCACCCCCAGAGCTGTAAAAATATAACATAGCTACTTATCTCTTCCGTTCCTATTCCGCCATGACCTCAAATTTCGACGGAATTTTGTCGAATTTCGGTCGAATTTCGATATCGTGTCTAAATCAAAATTCGATCGAAATGACCGAAATATGGAGGCCCTAGTACGAAAAATGATCGAAATTTCCGTCGAAATTCGACCAAAATTCGATTGAAATTCTGTTTCGGTCTGTCACCAAAATCATGCACGAATCGACATTTAAGGCCTTGATGTCCGCAACGTAACACATATGTCTGTATAAGTAAGCCAGTGTAGCTGATCCACAACTGAATGTCATAACGGCCTCAAGATCAGACAAAAGCGGTAAAGCAATAAGAGTTATCAACGATTCGCTCTTGTCCGTGAACAATACACCCCCTAGGAGCTGCAGGATGTATGCTCTCGCATAACGTCTCAATATCTCCTCATCTGCATGGGATGACAGTTGTGAAATGACTCATATAACCAACCGCCATCACTCTTGATCATTGGATCTCAGACTCTGTAGGTCGCACTCCTAGTGGTTGCCATTTCCCAGCAGTTGTTGTAGCACTTGTAACTGTCATACCATCAACTCGCAACCCTATCTGTACGACCACATCTTGAAGTGTGACCGTCATATTCGCATTAGCCATATGAACTCTATATGTTTCTGGCGTCCATCTCTCTACCAAGGATGTGATAAGATGCCAGTCAAGGGCAATAAACTCCAACTCTGTAACACCACCAAAATCAGCCTGCACAACATAAGGCCGAATGCAGTCGTCAAGTGGTGTGTGACGAACATATTTCTCCCTTCTCCGACACAATAGCCATGAGGAAACATGCCAACAATATATAAGTATGAATACATGAATTGTTACTTATGAAATTTATAATTGAATATACGTGAATTGTTACTGATGAAATTTATAATTGCATATAAATGACATAACTTACATCACCCTCCCATATATGGCGTGAATGATGTCTCTCCTGCTGCATCGACACAGTAGTGTCAATTGGACATGAATCCATCTGCAACAAATATATCAATTGTCCCACGGAGAAAAAAAATTCCCTAATATACCTTGAGTTGGTACCCCCAAGTGTACCATTAACCTATATATGAATCAATTTCAGAATGCCTTTAAGACATTAAGACATGTCAACAATTTCATGTGAACAAGGAATTCAATATGTCAGCCATTTTTGACATGTACATGTTCCTTTGCTAATCACAACAGTATATTTCTTACGTCCTCTTATGCCATATTGGGTTTTAAGGTTCTGTTTATTTTTTGAGAGTAGTAGAGCATAACGTATAGATTCTATATGTTTTTGATAGAAAAGACACAGATTCCATGTGCCATCTGGAAGCACGTAGATTCTATACGTTATCTTATAACGCATAAATTCTATGCGATAATGGTACAATACTGAGAGAAAAAATATGATGGCTTATTTGAGGAATTAAGTTTTTAGATGCAGTTCTCTCCGATGGCCAGGAATTCTACTCTACGTATTCTTGTATCTGTTGCAGTGACACGGGATCGGTTCCTTTATCAGCTTAATGTGAAGAATGCTTTTCTCTATGGTGACTTACAGGAGGAGGTTTACATGCAACAACCACCTGGGTTCGTTGTTGAGGGGGAGAGTTAGAAGGTTTGTAGACTTCACAAGGTGGTCTATGGCCTTAAGCAAAGTTCCAAAGCATGGTTCCATAAGTTCTCGGACTTGATAGCAATAGGAGTTTGTGAGATCGATTGTCGATCATTCACTATTTGTTTATAGGACTCAGAGATGTATAGTTGTCATACTTGTGTATGTTGATGATATCATTCTTACACGGGATGACGAGCAGGGCATCCGGGCTGCTAAGGATTTCCTAGGTTAGCAGTTTGTGACCAAGGACCTTGGTAGCCTACACCAAGGCCTCAAATTTCAATTTATGTCATTCAGTCGATTTTTGAATCGGGGCCCCAAAATTTCGGTCGATATAAGCCATTTCGGCTGAATTTTGGTCACATCTGAAATCAAAATTTGACCAAAATTCAACTGAATTTCGTCGAAATTTGATCCCATGGGGCCCTACACAACTTCTGTGGACCGGAGTTTGCTAGGAATCAGTGAGGACTTATAGGAAGTATATTACAGATTTTCTCTCTGAGACAGGCATGGTAGAGTGCAGGCCTGCCACTACTCCTAGGGACCCGAACATGAAGCACTATGATGATGACACTGAGGAGGTACAAAGAGTTTGTTGGCAAGCTTCTTTATGTCACCATCACGAGGTGAGCAAAGTGGGTCAATTCATGGAGTAGCCAAGATAAGCACATATGGAAGCTGCCTATATGATTCTGAGGTATTTGAAGGACTCACCTGGCATTGGTCTTCTATTCTGTAGAGGCCAATGTTTTTTAAACCGAACTGGAGAGCGAATCGAAAACCTTACCGAAATGATCAGATCGGGTTGAACCATGTAAATAAACCGGTTCAACCGGATTATGACGTCATCATTATTTAAAACTGAATTAAATCGGACCGGTAAGAAAAAAACGGTTGAATCAGATAATCAAATCGAAATGAAATAATATATATATATAATATACACTTAAATATACTTGAAATATGAATAAAATACATAGACAATATATATATTTCACAATATACATAAAATATTTTTTTCGTATACATCATCAAATGTCATACATATATATATTATTTGGACCAGTTGCTTTATAATATAATCATAGTTTAATTATATTTAAAACTCATTACAAGCAAAAAGTTATGTTAGAGTTGTTGGTTAGGAGTTTGAAATTGGTAACCAAAGGTCGCGGGTTCAACTCCCACTATCAACATTATTTTTAAATAAATTAAAAATTAAATGTGGTTCAACTTTAGTTGAACTTGGTTAAAAATAATAGGTTGGACCGGGCGGGTTCTTTAAAATTTGAAATTCGAACCGAACGGCAAAAACCGGTTAATTGGACCTATCCAGGTCCGGTTCACCAGTCGGACCGGTTGAACCGGCCGGTCCGGTTTCAAAAACACTGGTAGAGGTACATCCCTTGCCGTTACAGCTTGTGCAGATGCTGATTATGTAGGGTTTCCCAAAGACAGGAAGTCTACCTCATGCTTTGCAATGTTCATTGGGAGTACCTTGGTATCATGGAAGAGCAAGAAGTAGACAATGGTTGTCACATCCAATGCAGAATCAGAATACATGTCCATGGCACATGCTAGCACAGAAATGATGTGGGCAGATTTGTTCTTACTGACCTAACTGTTGAGGTGCCTCTTCCCTTGCACCTCCAATGCAACAACCATACTACTCTCTTCATTGCCAACGACTCAATCTTCCGTGAGAGGACCAAGTATATCGTGGTAAACTGTCACTACACTGGAGACATGATACATAAGGGCCTTATTTCCACTACTCATGTTATCTCAGGAGATCAGGCAACAGATGTACTTACCAAGGTCCTAATTAGAGGGCCTTATTAGATATGTTGTTACAAGCGGATCATGATTGATATCTATGCTCCAACTTGATAGGTAGTGTTGAGATATTTTCTTTTATCTCTTTTATGTATTTTCTATTCTTTCTGTCTTCATTATGTAATTTACCCAATGAGTCTCTCCTCTATACAAGGTATACAAGGGGATCCTAGGGCCTCATGCGAATGCAATTCATTATATTCCCTCAACAGTTTACATCTTCACAAAAGTTCATGATTTCTGTCAAATTTACAATCTTTTTTCAGCTGAAAAGAAAAGTTAATTTGCAGGGTTGTCGGTCATCAAGTTATACAATTGCTGCAAATTTTCAATCGACCCGAGCTTTTCTTCTAAAGGAGGAACCTGCATGTTTGACTCATGACATCAACAGGTATTCAAGAATGGTGTAATCACTGCTTTGAATAATTATTTTTCTCCCAAACAGTTTACCATAGGATGTAATCAGGAGGCTGTTTCAATAAAGCTAGTTTTCAGGATTGTTGTGATTATAAACTAGAATTTGCCATGCAGAAATCAGGGCACGGCCTTACCACATAAACTTCCATCACTAGTCACTACAATTGACATCTGAATTTAACTCACTGTCTTTGACATAACAAATCACATCACTGATTTTGGTCTTTATAATTCGATGACTCTTTTATCTAAAGTCATTGTCAGCCTCGGTCAGAATTTAACCTTGCTGAGGTTAGACGTGCGTTTGTGGTACATGTGGACAAGGGGAATAATAAAAAATGTGGTAATCATATAGCCCATCTGCACCGTTCACCAAGACTGCAACACGCACCATGTACAAAATATTTTTTTTGGAAAACTTACAGCACGAATGAGATGTCTACTAGGAGATAATTTTCTTAGACATAGGATGTGGAACTCTTCCACCTAATTACCGTACATGAAATTACATGCCTTGTGCAGTGAAATTGAAGTGTCTTATCTGCGGGGTTCCCCTATGCTCTCTTCTTCTCGTCATCTTTGGCGGCTTATACTATATATTGTGTATACATTGCTACATAGTTGTGCAACAAATAACAAACTTTTGATTCATCTGTGGGTTCTCCCGAATGAAACCGGTGGTCCTCTTGTCGGATCAGATCTCGATTGTGTATCTCAGTGTGACGGAATGAAAACCTTGTGGCAGGATCAAATATGAGGCAGTCCAGAAATCAGGGACTACATTGCGTAGATCAGAAAGATTGCTTTGTGTAGTTCCAGCTGAGGATAAAAATCCCAGGGAGCTCTGCATGACAGAGCAGTAGAAGCAATGAATTTTATCTCGATTGTCTCGGCTGTAGCAAGAAAGATATTGATGAATTGGCTGATTTTATCGATTACACATCTGGAAAGGATTACACTGGATGGATGGAGAACAAGAAAAAATTCAGGAAGTGGAAAGCAGGGAAGTCATTGTTGGCTAGATGTCACAAGAAGTTGCGTTACTGGAATCAGTTGAGAAACAACAAGCACAAGCGCAAGAGGCCATGTTGATATCATTTGCTATTCCTCCAATTTGCAGAAGTAGCACCTCAAGACCCTGCTCCTCCAATTTGCAGAAGTGGCACCTGAAGAAGCTGGACATAAATCAAACCGGTGGGTGTATGTATGCTAGGTATATCAATTTGTTGTCATATCTTAAATTTTGTACAGCTTTTTCATACTAGTCATCGCAGGCATCTTAGATCAGCACATTTGATCCTTGTTGCACTTGCTGATTGTTTTATGTATTATGCGAGCAATGTATGTTTCATAGATTGGTCTGGTAGCCCCTCTCAGGGTGCATCATGTAGCACAATGTAAAAATGGGTTAATAGCCTGCAAATGTAGCATCATGTAGCATCATGTAGCATCATGTAGATCTCATGTTTGAATGTTTGACTATTGTTTTGTTGGTTGAAGATGATGGTTGAATTGATTCTTTTTTTTTACTGGTCGATTGATCTTAGTTTCTCTTCAGTAAGATTCCCCTTTAGTTGATAGAGTTCTCGCTGTAAAAGGAACCAATCTTGGGATGAAGAAATGAAAATG
Organism: Ottelia alismoides; assembly: GCA_037367405.1. Classification (NCBI taxonomy): domain Eukaryota; kingdom Viridiplantae; phylum Streptophyta; class Magnoliopsida; order Alismatales; family Hydrocharitaceae; genus Ottelia; species Ottelia alismoides. The sequence continues at coordinate 91,339 of JAZKJV010008606.1, read as the reverse complement.
TTTACTCCATTTTTTGCAATGCAATTTTTACTTGTGGGATTTTTTCACTAAACAACACACTTAAGATTAAAAATAAAATACTCTAATAGAAATGAGGATATGTTCACAATAATTGGATTTAGCCTGCTACAATTTTGAAGGGTTTTGTATGTTCATTAATTATGGCTTGATGGAAGACTTTTCATAATTTCTATGTGGATGACATTCCTCTTTGATATCAAAGCATCTCAGATCTTTGCTGAAATGTGCTTTATTATTTAAAAATTTAAGGGTTCTTATTTTTGAATCTTCTGATTTGTTGCTCTGGGAAATTAGAATTTTCTTTCTCCTTGATTCTTGGGTTTGAGTTCTGATGCATGATGTTGGGAAGGTGTTTTGGAGCCACATCTTCACAAATTTCTATTTTTTTAATAATAGGGCTAACCACATAGGTCGAATGTTGCACAGAATATAAACAGAATTCGACATTAAGATTAATAATGAAGACAGCAAAGGGTCCTGATCAAAATGTTAAGATGTTTGTGAAGATTTAAGATTTTAAACAAATGGTAGATTTTTATTCTCTATGCAAGTTTCTGATCAGATAGAAATGTGGTCGTAATTTTTGTTAACATAGTTTTACGTGGAGACTTCATGTTTATGACTTTATATGGAGACTTCAGGTTCATTTATATAATTCTGATTTACATGACTTTTTTTATTGATGTACATATTGTTATTACATGCTGCATTTTTCATGTGAAAACGTTTTTGCGTATGTGCACTATTGATCCAATCAATCCTTCATATTCCTTTTAATTTTCATAAGGGCATAAAGATGTCAAAAAATTCCAAACATCCTGGTATATGATGGAGGGAGCGCTCAACTACCCACGTCCCTCTCGATCCCAAAGTTAGATGAGATCAATTATCCCAAATGATGAGTATGCTCCTAGTGGTTGTACTATGATATGACACAAAGCACATTCTATTAGAATCAAAGCATGTCGGCATAATAGAAACAACGCCATTTGGGTCAAGGAAGAAGATATGATTTATTTTTGGATTACTGTGAGTATATCAACTGAATTGCTGATGAAATGTTTCTTTATGAAAATGCACATGATATGTGGATATCTCTGAAGGCAACATATGGACTTGATCAGAACTCAAGTTAAGAGTTCCAGATTAAGAATTGTGATGACAGGGAACCGGACAGATAAATAATTTTCTCAATTAAAATCATCATTTGAGCAATATAATGCATGCAATCCATGATGTAAATGCCCACAACATGAGTACTGAAAATACACGGTGATCCTAGGAAGAGGTCTAAGTGATTATTCTCCTACTACCAATGATGTCAGTAATGACATATTCTATGATAGTTCCTGAAGGGGACTTCGATGATACGAGGAATCAACTATGCATGCTAACATCCAGTGACTACGCCCGCTACTAGTAAGGTGATCACTCTGATGCGATGGCTCCAATCCTTTCAAGTATTGGTGATTTTAAAAATCTAAATATAATGTTTTTTACTAGATAATCTACAAATTATGATATAGATTATACATCACTACAAATTTCAATCCCAAAAGATCTAATACAAGTTGGTGCTGCGATGATCAGTGTACACAGGCAAAGTCAGCAGCACCCAAAACCTAGAACCAAGCCATGAAATATGTATTCAGTTTTCAATAGAGATTAGTGGATGGAGTCATAAGATGGCGGTGGACCAACTGGAGTATCCGTAGACTTGATAGGAGGCACTTGTGGTGGTTGCGACAGAGGCGGCTGATTTTGATGATCTCCTTTCTGCTCCTCCTGTGATAACACCTTTTCTTTGGTTTTTGATGCCACTTCTCCAGCAGCCTTTGCTACCTTGCTGAAAGCACCAGTGACGAATGACACACCTTGAAATACATACCTGTTCTTCATGACAGCGGATCCTGCATTGCCAACCTTCTGTTCGGCCGTGGCAAATGCAGATTTCGCCTTCTCGGAGACGTGGAATTTTTCATCAACTCCCTTCACCTTTTCATTCACAATAGATGCACCCATGCTAACTTTTTCAGATAGTCCGATTTTTTTGTCCAGAGATGATACTTTGGCGGAGGCAGTCGATGTCAACTGATGCTTCTCATCGAAAGTTTTTGCCTTGTTGACAACATCCTTTCCTAAGGTAAGGCTCTTCGCAAGCACTCCACTAACTACATCTTCTGCCTTCCGAAATGCAGATTCGGAGGTCTGACTTGATTTATTTTCATTTGACTGCAAAACAGCACAGATTGAATAAGGTGTTTCGGTTTTGGACAATGGATCAAGATAGCTGCAATTTACCACCGGTGGAGCAGAAGCACCTATTGGTGCCGCAGCAGCAGGAGGCAGCTGATAATCTTGTGCAACTGCTATAATGACGGACAGATCAACTATGGTTGCACCCTGTCAAGAAGGAAAAGAAAATTCAGCATGTATAGACAAGCCCACCCTTTTCGACCGAGTAGTGGACGGAAATAAATCTGAATATCGTGTCAACAATACCAAATGGTTTTTTATTTACTGAAAGATCTACCATAGTCACATCACAAATCCATATGAATGATAAGAAGAAACTGTAATGTCCTCAAGAGAAACTGGCGAGCACATTCTCGTAGAGGTGCATAAATAAGGAAACATAAAACAGCTACTTCATAACTATGCAACCTTCATGAAAATTGTGCATGCGTGATGATGCAAATTATCATAAAACAATCCTGAAAAGACTGGTGTGAGAACATTGTCAAAAAAACAGTCTACCGAGAGTAGCAATGCAGTTTCCACCCCCTGTAAGTCTTTGAATGTAACATACGCCACTTGAGACCATTCATCACCACTGTGAAATGTACAGATATTAGTACTGAAATATCACGAAGTAGGAAATACAGGGAACCAGTTGGGTAGACAACCTTCTTAGTTCCACATATTCGATGTCACCGGAAAAGGAAAAGAACTCTTTTATATCCTGCTCGGTTGCTCCAAGAGAAACATTGGAGACTTTTACTGTCTTTGTCTGCAATATAAGATGGATGAATAAGAAACTGAAATATAATCCTTTAACATTGATGTTATACCCATTAACACACCTAGAATAATTCACACACAAAATCAATTTGGGATAGGTGTATAAAACTTCAGGAGTATTTCAATTGCCGGATACCTACGAAATTCATCCATGTTCATTATAACCAAATGAATAACACCGCTTGTCCTTGATACACATCTCATCTTTGTAGTCATAACATGCTTCCCACATAATTAAAGGGATATTTACATCTATAACCTTGATACTTTCGTAATTACAACACAAATCCTCGATAATTCATAATTACACACATGACCTTGAATAATGCTTAACCCTTACATGGCATAACCATGTGTCAAGTTCCATCCACTTCCACCGTTAGCAAGACAGATTCTGTCAACTGGACAATTTTACCCCTGGAACAAAATCACATTTCCAAAAGATACCCACTCCATCTCGACCACGATTGACACAGCTCTTACGAGATGGCTCCGGCATAGATACGACTTCGATGGAGGTTTTGAGCTTGGAAATGCTACGTGACAGTTGAAGGAGGAAGGGGGATGGGTGAAGGAGGCTTCAACCACGTCCTTGACACGCCCTGTGAGCATCCTGACCAAATCCCTCCAATAGGAGGCGACGCCTCCTCCCCTCCCTTCTGTAGCAACGGAGGGTGCCCATACCTCCTCTCCTTTCGTTATGCCGACAATTGACCTTGCGCAACCTTTCTTTGCCATGGCGGCAACGGCCGTGACTCCTCTTCCTCACCTCTGCTATAATAGGGAGTAAGAAGAACTCATTAAAAGAGGATCCATTGTTGGCGATCAAGCCCCATGGCTCCAACCTCAACCCATCATTGGAGCTCTCTCTTCGTTGCGCTACCCTACTCTGCTACAAGGTCCCCCTCCCTATATTCTCTCCGTCGCAAGCTCACATAGCCTCCCTCAACTGTCATCACGAGCTGCTTCTCACGAGGGGCACCATTGGCACCATCAAGGATGCCCCTAACATTTCTCCAACAACATGCTCCCCTGAGTCGTTGGTCTAGCGATGTCCCCTCGCTACATGGCTGCTGCCAGCCTCCATCGTCGTGGACGACTAAGCCATCACCACGACCTTTCTCTTGCCTTAAGGGGTTTTTGCCTGATCAGCGAGGAGGGGGGTTGACATATGAAGGGGAAGGGGTTGGAGGAGGAAAGCGGAGGGATGGGTTTTACTCCCCTCCAAAATAGGGCTGGTCGAGGATGAGCCTCACCACACAGACGAGGAGGAGGTTGCACGTATGAGGAAGGGGGAGGTGGTCGACGTGAGGGACTGGAGGAGGAAGGGGGGGGGGGGAGGATGTCTGCGGGAGGGGGATGGAGTTTTTTTTCTTTTTCTTTTTGATTTTGTTTTATTTTTACCATTGGATCGATGATAGGTTAGATCAACTCAATAGTCTGGTTAAGTTAATGAACTAAATTGATGAAGGGTTATGGATGTAGGGAGGGGCACTTATTCAGAGTCATGAACGTAATTATGAATTATTGAGGGTTCGTGGTATAATTACGATACTCATGATTATGTGTAAATATCCCTTACTTAAATACTAGAAAGCATGTAAATTAGTTCCGGCTGCATTCACAACAAACGTGTAAATACAATCCTCATCCTCCCTCATTTGTCTGGACATGAACTCCTCATTTGTTTCTTCATGCATGCTTTCCAATTAATTCAAGTTTGTGCTTTAAACCAGACAAGGCCAGGCATGCAACAATTCAAAGAATGAAATAGTTCAATAGTGTGTTTGATAGCCCATAGATAATATAATCACAAGCAGGCAGCACCATGCATAAAGCTCTTACTACATGACAGGTTCGAACAGGGACATGTCCATAGGCCCATTATACTTTACCCTTACCCTACACTTTTGAGCTATTTCCACGATAAAAATCCATGGCAACTAAAGACATGGTGACAAGACAATTACTGTTCAACAAGCAAGGTAAGTAATATCGATATCGGTACCGGCTACTAGTCGATATGATATATTGTCCATATATCGATGATATATCCACGCTATATCGCCCAAATCGGCCTGATTTTGGGAAGGAAATGGCCTTGGAAGGGCAAATATCGGTCATATGACTCATATCAGCGATATATCCGTCACATGTCGATACCGATATATCGTCGATGTATCGTTGATATATCACGATATGACTTACCCCTGTCGAAAAGGTCAATAATTCCAGAGTAACAACTTAACTTACAAGGCAACAACAGATGGGCCTAGAAAAATTATTTGAGAAAACAAATATCACCTAAATACCATTGAACTCGGTGAAAGCAATGTGTAGAAACTAAAGATACCTGGAGTTTCTCTGAATCACATAAACACCCAGCCATGTTTTAATCCGTTTCTCCAAGAATTAACTGCCAAATGACAGGAGAAAAAGCAATATCATGCCCAATGGACGGGCACATCATCATCATTTCCCAACATCCTTACAGCCAAAATGGAAGACTTGAGTATATTTGACATATGTACATTTTACCAAGGCTTGAATCAATAATGGCTGTCAACATACAATGGATTTCCTCTGGGTTAGAGCATCATGTGGCATTCTGATAATTGGCAGTGAGGGTAATACTGGCATGCTACTGACACTTCAAAAGACATCCCCAACCATGATACACGAGACTATCGCATGTTATCTTTTTAACAATTTTTTCAGAATGCAATGTTCAAGTTCTTGTAGTCACACAAATAATCTCTTTCTGAACAGGTGAGAACTATCCAAAAAATGAAACTCAAAAGTCATCCCGCCAGTGTGGAACTTTTAGGGAAGTGGTGGGACCATTTAATTCAAATTTAAGCTAACATATGAAGATGTGTAAATCAATAACAGATGGAGGGGGCATCCTCACTCTTCGATAGGTACCTTTTACGCAAGCACGCTGGCACTGCACATATGTTTTGTTATAACAGAACACCATCTTACAGCAACCACATGGATTTCTTGTTGAGGGAGAGTGTCAAAAGGGTTGCAAACTTAATAAAGTTATCTATGACATTGAGCAGAGTCTTAGAGCATGGTTCCAAAAGCTCTCGGACATGATAGAGCAATATAGCTTTACGAGATTGACTGCAGATCATTCATTGTTTGTTCAGAGAGAGAGAGAGAGATTGATCTACGTTGATGATGTCATTGTTACAGGAGATGATGTGTGGAGTACTAGTGCATCGAGGAGTTCTTTAGTCAACAATTTGTCACAAAGGACCTTGGTGATTCGCTATACTTCCTAGGACTTGAGTTCGTCAGGAACCAACATGGTCTTGTGATGACCCATAGGAAGTATGGTACCGATCTCTTTGAGACAAGCATGGCAGATTGCAGACATGTCACTACTCCCATGGATCCTAGCTTGAAGCAATATGATAATAATACTGAAGATGTGGACAAGAGGAGATACATAGAGCTCGTAGGGAAGCTCCTCTATGTGATTCAAAGTTAAGCAGTTTATGGAGTAGCCGAGACAAGCACATATGGATGTGGTTCACATGATTTTGAGATACCTGAAGACATCTCCAGGTACATGATTGCTCTTTCGCAGAGGGACATTCATTGCCATTACAACATATGTAGATTCAAATTATGCATGATGCCCTAAGGACAAGAAATCTATCTCAGGCTTTGCAATGTTCATAGGGAGCTCATTGGTTTCATTGAAGAGAGAGAAGCATATTGTGGTTGTCACACCTAGTGCAAAGTCAGAGTACAGAGCCATGCTGTAGGGAAACACTGAGATGATGTGGTTCAAATCCGTTCTGACTGACCTACCTATTGACCCACCTCTTTCCATGCATCCATAGTGGGACAACCAAGTTGCCTAGTTTATTGCTAACAATCCTTCCTTCCATAAAAAGAACAAGCACATTCAGGTAGATTATTACTACATACAAGACATCATGATTCAAAAGGGCTTTATCTCTTTTCACCAACGTTCTAGTCAGAGGGTCATTTCAGAGGTCTTGTTCCAAACTGAACATGATTGACATCTATGCTCCATCTTGAGGGAGAGTGTTTAGATCTTTCCCATGGTCTTAAATTTCAACAAAACTTGATTTCAATAAGTGAACGAAATCGATACACCAATGCATTTCATTTTCCCAAATTTCATCGGCATTTCGATCAATTTCTATCCATTTCGATGAAATTTCAATCCATTTCAGACGAATTTCGGTTCATTTCAGTCGAATTTCAGTTGAAACAATAGAAAAAAGGAATCTAGCTACGTTTCATCGAAATTCATCCTCCTAGCCTCTTAGACCACTCTTTCATCTGATTTGGCCACTTTGGATATTTTTAAGCTTTATATATTGGAGCATTACATTGTATCATTTCCTCTTACAAGACACTAGAAATTTGCTAATTTCTTGGACTCTTTCTTGTTGCTTCTCTCTAATACAAGAATACGTGCGAGCATGTATGAGTGCTAAGCTGTTAGCAACCTTCCAAGTTTTGTGACTGGAAGTATTTTCCTACTATTAGATTGGGTATAGATTGTGCTTGTAAATGCTACGTAGATTTTTAGTGTTAATTGATTTGTTTGTGTCTCATATAGCATATAATTTTATGATCACAAGCTTTATAATGCATCTATTAGACATACATGTTAGAAAGATTTGTGTGTATATTTATGTGTCTTATTTATTCCTAAACTTAAATATTTTTCTAAGTTCAAAGTATTTTGGTTAGATACAAGCTCTAAGCTATCATTTCAAATTTTCAATCTTCAATTTCTTAAATAAGATATGATTTTCCTAGTCCTCTTTGTCAGCCTATGTTTTTCTCTATTATAATTGCATGTGTCATCATTCTCTTCGTGTCACAAGGCGAACCTAATGGCTTCTAATTTAGGTTCCAAATTTGATTTTGGTTCTGAGTAGCAGACTATGATTGTTGGAGAGGATGGAAATTTAAGGTAACATATCATATTATCATGTTAACATCTTATTATTAGCAAAACGTTGTGTATTTCTATCTCATTAATGATTTAAAAAATATTAGAAATATTAATTTTAGAAAAAATGAGTTTTCAAGTAATTTCCCCAACTTCCGACCATTCCACCGAAATTTCGCGAATTTCTCTTTCAGGCTTACTGAAACAAAATCGAAATCCGACATTTAAGGCTTTGTTCTTTCCTATTTTTACGTATTTTCTTTTCTTTCTGTCTCTACTATGTAATTAACCCAACAGATGTCTCCTCTCTATATAAGAGAATCCTATAGAGAATCCTAGGACCTTATTATCAATGTAATTCATATTTCTCATTCCACGTTTTCAAATTTCTCCTTTTACTCTCACATCTTACATAAGCTATTTTGATTCTTAAGAAGAGTCTATTTGAATTTATTCCATTAGCCTATCTATACAATAGGGAATTGGGTTTTAATAGAAGATATATTTTCTTCTTCTCTGTTTGGTATGAAAGTAATGGCACTAGATCAGTAATAGATAATATGTTCGTTACCTGTATTTACTTCTCTTTGCCAAATAAGCATCTGTGTATTGTTTACCAGGTGATGGTACTCCAATGACCCATCTTATCGTTGTATTATGCATGCCAACACAAGCCTTGGATCAAAGTCAAAGACCTATACCTAAAGTGGCCTCAAGGAGGGGAAAAACAAACCCACCTCTCCTCATGGCCAAGACCCCATTCAGGCAGGAGATCGTGTCGTTGGGATGACTTCTCGTTGATCTTTTAAGCAGTGTAGATTGTGTGACCATCCTCACCCACCTCCAACAGATTGGAGTCGTGCTTTGACGAATGATGATCACGCATCTAGATCGATTGTCTCCCCATTCCCATTTTATTTGTACTTTTAGTTTTCTCATGAATTCTCTTTCATCCCAACCTTCTATGCACATGGTGTTAATTGATTATGACATTCTCTCTCTCTCTCTAACTCGATGTCAGTGATTGATTGAAAATATGACTGCTACTATTTAAACGAGGTCAATCATAGGTGTAGATTCTCCTCATAGTAATGGCTCGACCTCATCCAAATCACACCCATTCTTCGGTATTAAGAAGTTGGACGATACCAACCATGGTTCTTAAAAAATTCCATCTCAAGGTGTACGACTCTAAGCAAGGCAAGGCTCAGAAATGCGGTATGCGGTATTCGTTCGATCATGCGGTCTAAAGCAAGTAAGCGGGTATGTGGAGGAGTATACGGAGGTATATGCAGTTTAAAATATTTTAATTTAAAACATTATAAAATAAATAATAAAATGCAATTATATAAAAAAGTTGATCTAATAAAATCTAAAATAAAAAATTCAAATAAGATAGCATAATAATAAGATATATAAGCATGATATTATAAATTAATTATTTTTTAGTGTGTATTTTGAATTTAGTGCATATATATACATATATAAATTGGGATTCAACAGGGAACACATAAATTCTATAAGAAAACCTTTAATGTATATATAGATCCTACAAATAACAAAAGCTAAAAAATAATCATAGGTATACAAATCATACACCCAAACTATACACATATATGTATCTTCAAGGAACAAAACATGTTGACAAAAAATATAGGGGAAAATTGTATTTGCATATAAAATTTATTAGAGGCACAAAAATGTAAAATGCCAAACTATTAGTCAATATTTCATGTTTTATTTGAAGAATTAGAATGAATTTCATTAAATAAACAGTGCATTAATAAGTGTTGAGAACAATGGGAAAAAATGGATATGAGAAAAAAATACCCTCGATTATATCCCCAAATGCAACATATACAAGAATAATGAAAAGATGCATCAATGTAAATGATGATATGAAAGTTGCTCAGGAAAAAAATGAGTTAATCTGTCATCAACATGTCATGGATTAACATGACTCCTATCGGAATTTTTGGCCGGTCCTATAAAGGTGGCCCTTCCCACTGTTTCTCAAAAAAAAAAGAGAATCCTATCAGAAATGCGCATGAATCCTATCAGATATGCGGCAGCATATGCAACCGCATATGCCGCATATTCGGAACACATATGCGTTTTGACCGCATATTGTCGCATATGGCATATGCGCTTCAGTCAAGTGACCGAATATGCATATGCAACCGCATATGCAGCCGTACGAACCACATTTCCGAACACTGAAGCAAGGCTCCTACTTTGTATTCTAAGTCATATGCCTAAAGCTTCCACCACAAGGCAATATACCTTACCAGTGAGACGCAGAGTCAAGACGTTGAGATGTCGAGACAAAATTAAGGTGCACACCTCGTTTTGACCTTACCATTTTCTTGAAAAGCCTTGCCTTGGACCCCCAAATCTCCATTCTCTCCTTTGTCAAAAACTCCTCGACACACTTCAAGGCATCCGCTTTGCCTCCTTCGACGGCACCACCTTCAGCTACAAGTTGGTTCCTTGCATCTCAAGGCCTATGCTGCCTTCGCAAGTACTGCCTCTAGTTGTATTGTTTACTCGATTGAGGCTGAATACAAATGTTGATTTATCGCACCCGTTGGAGCATATTCATATAAAACAAGATCGCCAAAAACCTAGATAATCTCAAATAAGCCATTGATGTTCTCTCCGTATTTAGAGATTTTGCTTATTTCTTGTAGTCATGTTAAAACTATATTATACTTTTCCTGTTTGGTGTTAATAGATTTATCTCATTCCATCCTAGAGTTTTTCTTGCATGGTATCCAAAGTTGTCGAAGTCGGTAGTCGATACTCGATCAGCATGGGGATTAACTAAGGATTAATCAGAAGTCGAGCGACTAATCAAATTTAGTTGACCTTTAGTCGGTTTTGAATTTTTTAATATTTTAAATATATAAATCACTTTTGATACATACATTCTTCTATATTTGCATAGATTTAAACATATTTAATATTATAATACATTGCTAAAAACATAACAAGATGCACCTATTAAAAAATTTAACATTCATAAAAATGAATAGCATAAATATACTAACCAATAGCATTAAAAGTGAATGAATAGCATACAAAATAAACTAGCCATATGTAGATGTTTCTATTAAGCAATAGCATTAACAATAATACATAACTAAATAGTACAAGCTATTGATATGCCTTGAATCCTAACCATCTAATGTCTCACCTATGCCCCCATACCTTACCGACAAAGACTGCGGGGGAACATTTGCCTCCCTCTCCTTTTTTTGATTTAGATATGCATTTCTATTTAGAACATAAAATAAATATACAACATGATACCAAGGTTTATAAAAAAAGATCGGTTATAAATGGTTTAAACCATACATAGATGACTTTCGCAACTTTAAGAAAGCATAAAAACTAAGAACACAAACTAAGAGAAATAGGAACCATCATGAATAACAATGTAAAAATTACTCGACTAGGCCTAGTCGAGTCGGATACCCAACCCCCCAACTAATCAGGTCAACCAGTCGGTCGACTTTCACAATAATGCTAGTATCAGAGTGATGGTCCTAGACCGAAAGTCAGGGCCTCTTGTAGCCCTCTACCATTAACCACCCCCTTTTCCCCAGTCGACTAATCGATTTTTACAACAGAGATGGTATCAGAGTGACGGTCCTACATCGGAACCCAAGGCCTCTTGTAGCCCTACCCTTCATCACAAGTACCATCACAAGAAATTGAGTTTTGTAGTTCATACAGAGAGAAGCATTGTTGGAACCCATCGCATGCCTAGGGGCTTGTTTAGTTGCTAGGTTACCCCAAGTATCTTGCCATACCCCCTGTCTCTATCCCTGCATTCCTTCGGGTTCCAAATATCGCTAAAATTTTGATTTCAATGGGGTTTATACATTGAAACCTGTATAGATGTCAATTTCTAGGATTTCACCCAAAATCTCGTGAGATATTGACGAGATTTTGAACCATCTCAAGATATCGCCCAAAGTAACGAATCTTGAAAAAAAATTATATCTAATTTAGATATAAAAATAGACCGAAATAACGATCGGAAATCCCCCATTTCGACCCACTCTATGCTACTTGGTGCTGAGACTTCCTCCACGGTTCTCCAAGCCCATATTTTGCCCATTTCTTCAAGGTAAGCCAAAATTAGTCAAATCTTCATCGATTTCTTCAATTTTTACGGGTTTTGTTCCTAAGATGCTGATCCCGCTTGGTGTGGTCTTTTTTTGAGAGATTTTGAATATCTAGCTTGATTTTTGGAGACCAAAATTAGGGATTTTATGTTTTAATGTGCAATAATGACGAGTTATGAATGTATTTATTCCGATCTCGTCTATAACATGCAGTAAAGCATACATTGGAAATAATTTGTGAGATCTATGGAAGAGAAAACTAAGGCTTTTGTATTTTAATGTGGAATCATAATGAGTTGTTCAAGGAAAAAGCCGGATCTAAAATTTTGGACGTAAAAAACATGATTCGGTTTTTTTGTAAATGAAATTTAAAAATTGAGTAACTCCAAAAATCAAACCTTAGATATATGTGTTATTTTACATGTTTTGCGTCTCTCAGTTGGTTTTTCTCTAAAATGGTCCCATAATTGCTAGATCTGAGACACAAATGCATAGATCTATGGTTTTTTTTCTGAAAATCAGAAGAATATACTTTCAATTTTAAACACCAAGTATTTATGAGTTTTTTGATATTAAATGTTAGAAAAATTGAAAAATATATTAATTCTAAAAATTATAACATAAAATAATTAGTAAATACTTAATTGTTCGCATTGTATAGTTCATTAACGATTGTTCTACAATTTCCTCGAAGGTTTCAATGATCATCATCATGGCATATTCCGGATCAGGATATAACAGTTCTGAGGTTCAGATGGGGGATTTCAATGGGGACATTGGTTGGAGGAATGCGTCCGCTCCTGATGGCAACAAAGCCAAACCACAATGCAATTTCTGTAGGAAGAAATGGGAGGACGGGGATCACGAGGATGAAGCAACATCTTGTTTGCAATAACAAGAATGTTGCCAAGTGCATGCGTTGTCCTAAAGATATGAGAGACAAGATGAAGGCCAGCTTGGATGGGAAGAAGGATAGGGATACAAAGAGTGTAAGAGGGATGAACAATTCAAAGAGTTTATTTTTGAGAAAGAATTCAACATCCTCTCATATTCAGAAGATGATGACTTTGTCTACCATGCTGACATTCAGACTATAGCGAGAAGAGATCATACATGAGGGCAACAAAAGAATCAATAAGGAACGGGTTCGAGAGGAAAGAACTCGGTGGTGCACGAGGCGGCTTTTACGGTGCAGGTGGTAGTAGGAGTGGTTATGGAGGTGAACCAATACCACCACCCACCAAAAAATACAAGGGAAAGGGAATTGAACCCTTATTGACAAGGAGCAGATCCATGCAATACAAGCCAAGCAAGGATCCGAGGCAGAAGACGGTGAAGGGCATGTTCACCAATGCACAAGAGAAAGTGGGAAAGGCCATCAGCAACCTCTTCTTTGGGGAGAGCATTCCTGCAAATGTTGCTAACAGACCATTTCTACAGCATGCCATTGATGAGATCATTGCAGCAGGAACGAGGGTGAAGGCTCCCACATCCTACGAGATAATGAATAACTATCTCGAGATGGAGGAGGAGATGAATGAGTACATCGTCGAGATGAGGAGGAGATGACCAGAGTACGAGGTGACGTTGATGTGCGACGGGTGAACAAGCTACACGAGGAAGCAAATCATGAACTTCCTCGTTTACTGTGATGGAGGGATCATTTTTTTGAAATCTGTTGATGCATATGAACATGTGAAGGATCACAAGTACCTGCTAAAGTTGATGAAGGACATCATCAAAGATGTTGAGAAAGAGGACATTGTCCATATTGTCACGGATAATGGCAGCAACTTCAAGAAAGTAGGTGAAACAATAATGAAGTCTAGAAGCTATGGTATTTTCTGGACACTGTGTGCTACACATTGTATTGATTTAATTCTAAAAGACTTCAGCAAGAGGAAGCTCGTCTCAAGGGTGGTGGAGCAAGCGTGGATGATCACTGCATTCATTTACAACCATTTCAAAGTGTTGGCTTTGATGAGACGGATGTGCTATGGAGAGCAGGTGAGGCTTGGCATCACACGCTTTGCGATCAATTTTATAGCGTTGTAAAGCCTTAAACAACACAAAATAGGATGAAGAAAATGTGTTACCAAGGTGAATGGTTCGAGATACCTGAAGCTCGGACTGAAGGACAAAAAGTGGAGACATTGATCAATGATCTCCACTTTTGGGATGACACGATTCGGGTGACGAAGATCACGGATATGATTGTTTCTGCATTGCGGATCGTAAGCGACGATAAGAAGTCCACCATGAGAGTGATCTACGAGGCAATGCGTTGCATGAGAGAAAATGTCAGAGAAGCAGTTGGAAAATGATTCAAAGCATGGTTGTACGTCATAGACGAGCGTTGGTCCAAGATGCTCTCACATCCTCTTCACAAGGTTGGTATGTATTATGTAATAACCTAATTTATTTTTCATTTTTTAGCACTTTAGAATCCGAAAATTATGCTTGTTTGTGTTCAGCTTATTACTTCAATCCAAAATACCAGTATAAGAATAGTCTTGGTGCAAATGCTAACCTTCTAACAATTGTACAAATTATAGTGGAGAAGCTCGTCAAGGATGAGAAGATACATGCCTTGTACATGAACGAGGTAATTTTAATTTTGGAGCTAGATTGAGACTCACAAAATATTCTTTAAGAGTATTATGTAACTATTTATGATTTCAACCTATATGCAGGTGAAGTACTTCAAGGATGTCTTGGGTTCCTTTGGTAGAATTATTGTGGTAAATGGACGGGGCAATACTCTTCTCGGTAAGGATGAAAATAAATAAGTTCATTGAATGTGTAGTGATATATTACTATTATTGATTTATCTCCTTTTGGATTTTTCGCAGCCAAATGGTGGTTACTGTGGGATGGAAGCTCCCCACCTACGGAAAGTGGTAATGAAAGTGCTGTCTCAAACCGCATCTTATGGTGGCGGTGAGAGGAACTGGAGCACATTCAACTTGATCCATTCGAAGAGACAGAACAAGTTGAGAGAATAGAACTCCATGATCTTGTCTATGTGCACTATAACTTGAGGTTGAAGATGAAACATGCAAGGGAGGGACAGGACAAAGAGGAATGCACAGACCCTATTGATCTTGCACACATTTTCAAGATGCACGATAACGATGCTGATGAAGATATTCTCCAGAGGTGGATGGATTCCAATGGTGCTCCCGTTCTCGATTAGTCGGGCGAAAGACCAAATGAGAATATAAGCCAGGAAATGGGAGAGGATGTAGTTGACTATCTGGCTAAATCTGGGCGGATTACGAACCCTCTTGGAGGGTTGGAGGCTGAGGCTGATGAAATTCTCTCCACTAGTTCCAAATCCAAATCCAAGTCAAAGGATGACAACAAAGATGATGATGATGATGATGATGATGTTGACAGTCGTAGTGGATTTGGTTATGGGGAAACATATTCATGGAGGTCAGCAGGGGGTGGTCGTGGTCATCGTGGACCATAACAAGATACAAGATTCGAGGAAGGGCTCCACGTAGGGCGTGAATATATGGAGCGACAGAGGAGCACATATGATTTATTTGTTCTAAGTTCGAGACCGGGAACTATGGATTATGTACGACACATACAGTTGTCGCCATCATCCTACCGACAACTACATGGACGATTCGATATCATTTGTAGGTTCCTTAAGTTGCATAAACATCAACATATCATATCGTGGAGGAACACCAAGTCTCCTTGGCGGATGCGGATCATTACACGATGAGAGATAATTTGGCGTCTTCACATAATTATTTTATGTTCCTCCTCTTCGACCTCCTCCTCCTCCTCAGGCGTATATACCTCCATCATATGGTTACCGTGGGTATGGAGGATAAAACAGCTACAACGATGAGAACTACCACGGAAGCCAACCTAAGTAGAGCCAGGGCATCTTCTTTGACGGTGACAGTTATGGTTTCTTCCATGACACAAGTCAATGGCTCCTCCGCAGAGATCTTCTCCTACTCCGTCGTCGTCGTCCCAGAGATCTCAAACCAGTACTTCGCAGCCTCGTCATGCCACTCGTGATACCGGATCTAGTGTTGCTTATCCTCGTCTCGGGATATTCATGGGCATCGATGACCACCAATACATGCAGTATGTGATGGATTACAAGGTCATGTACTCCTCGTACATGATGTGAGAACACTATTGCAAGTACATTGATTCTGCGATGCGTTATCAGAGACAACAAGGAGGGGGTGGTGATTCAGATCCACCGAGGAATTCTTGGTTCTGCACTGAACTCATCACGAGGTAATATCTTTTAATCTTTTATTGCATTAAGCATTAATGTGAATGTTCTTACTTAGTCTACGTGAATATGCTTCTATTCACTTCTAAGACTGTTAGTCCGTGATTAAGTATCAAAAATTAATAACTCTATGTTCGATATAATAGATATGCATGACATACAGTCACATATGATTGTGTGATATAAGCCTATAAGTGTATATATATTGTTTCATTGTATGAAAAACTTAGATTAACTCTATTTGCAATAACTAACATATTGTACAATATGACCGATATAAGGGGTATAAATGAGCGATATGCATGACATAATTGTGTATTTATAAGTTATTTATTGTTTTAATAACTTGAAAGATCTTAATCTACAAAAAACTGAAAAAATATGATTTTTGAGCCATTTCCGGCATTTCCACCGAAATCGTCAAATTTTTCCCGAAATACCAGTATACAAAGTCACTAAAATGAAATCGAAATCGAGATTTCAAATCTTGTCATTCCTGGGTTGGAATTAGTTGTATGGACTACACAACTTCTTTGTTATAATATATTTTAACCACGATCAAATAAGAAAGTTAACATAAAAAACATATTATAATCATTAAAAAAGTTAATATAACACATAATTAAGGTCACATCACATCACATTTATCATTTCAACTCTCTCTAACCCTTCGAACCATCCAAATAACAACTATTCACAGGAGGCTATTCCAACCCAACCCAATAACCAAACATGCCCTTGGGTTCTCCTCACCAACGCCTAGAGTTTCATTGTCTTGTATAAAGTTCAACCACCTACACACCAAGGATAGCACCATCACTACACCCCTCATGTAGAAAGAAGAACCGCATCGCCAAGAGCTTGTCCTCCTATCGCATGATGCACCATCGCCTAGGCTACAAGTTGCAGGTACTGCACCATCGCATGGTATCTTTATACCATAACCTTGAGTGGTGTAGTTGAAAACATGCATTGATGATGAACCCAATGGTTCTCCGCGAGATTATTTCAGAGCCATGGGTTTCATCACGTGGATTGTACCCACCATGTATACAATTTCAGTTTGCTCCTTAATTTGGGTTTTTAGTATGATCAAGTACATTGTTTTTATCCCTTTTGATTTTCCAATCTTCCATCCGGCAACGATGGCATCTATCAAGACAAAACCTCTGGTAGTCACATCATTTATTATGGTACACTGGACCTCTATCAAACTTAAAGGTGTAGAGAATTATGCACTCAAGCATTGAACTTTTAAGATGCTTTTAAGCGGACAAAGGAAAATATATGTTCTTACAAAAGATCATCACAAGACTCAAGGTCGAAAACAAGGATTATAAGAAGTCATGGTTACAGGACAACTATCAGGTCATAAACTGGTTCACAAACAGTATTGACCAGATGATAGCTACCAATTTCTATCCAAGGATATAGCCAAGGAGATGTGGGAGGAGTTGTCTCAGATATATTTCCAACATATCACCAAATCCCATTTCGATGACTCTACGATTTGGTCTCTCTCATGGCGACTCCTTATTCAGTACTATTAACATTTTACAAGCATGTGCGAGGAACTCATTGTGGTTCATCCAACCTGTTGCCCTAAGCATGTAGAGAGCACAATGGCAAGCATACATGACCAAATCTTCTCTACCATATGGTATAGGATCAATTCCTTACCTCTGACATGATTCCATCATTTTGAATGATATTCCGACAACTCTAGCAGCTTGATTCCACTCTTAGCCAGAGCCAAGTTCAGATGGCAGAGACCACAACCTTCCTTATGTCATTCAAACGAGGTGGTCGTTCTACTTTTCATGGTAGACAAGGTCGTGATTCCAAACATGGTAAATGATGTAGCTATAACCAACAGTATGCACTAATATGGGATGGATCATTCGTTCAACAAGTGTTATCCAAAGTCTGGAAAGCACCCCACCACCACCACCAAGCTTTAGTTGAATCTAATGATTTTGTTGAAACATCTATTGATCAGTGATAGATTGACCAACCCTCTAACTCTTCTCTGTAGACTATTCTAACCTCATGTAGCTACTCCACGGTAATCCTGCCACTACTACTGATCGTACACATACTGCCAGTCTAGTTACTACTTCACTTATTATAGCCAATTCTACTTCAGCTTGGCTTACTGATTCTAGATCCTAGACTCATTTGATGATTTTCACCTTGCCTTCTACGTGTGTGATGTGTTAGCAAATGGTGCACTTTTTCCTATTACCTGGGTTGGCAGTATTTCTCTTTTAGGCTCAAGATTTTTGGTGTAGCTCTGATCGAGGATAAGATCCGAGAAAATCGCTTAAGGTGGTTTAGCCATTTGCAAAAGTCAGTTGATACACCAATTAGGAGATGCAAGTTTTAAGATGTTGAACCGGCTAAGAGAGGGCGAGGACAATCCAAGAAGTGTTGGAATGAGACTATACGAAGGGATTTTAGTTTTTTGGATATAAGCCCAAGATTGACACAAGATAGATCTGATTGAAGGCAAATAATCCATGTAGCCGACCTTAATTGTTTGTGGGAAAAAAGGCTTTGTTGTTGTAGTTTGTGTTGTGAACTAAATTTTAAAATTATTTTTTGTAAGCATTTATGTTATTTTAGGATATCCATACGATGCAGATCTTTAGTAGGGTCCATGAGAAGAAAGGTCTATACCATCTTGATGTTCCTACCGATACTTATTTTACTAGAGCCACTCCTACTGCTATTGACCCATTCTCACGGCACATATGTCTTGGCCACCCATCCTCCAGAGCTCTCTGTCTCTCTTAGATGTTCTTTAAACTGACCTTACTCCAAGGAA
The DNA here is from genome assembly GCA_037367405.1 of Ottelia alismoides. Taxonomy (NCBI): domain Eukaryota; kingdom Viridiplantae; phylum Streptophyta; class Magnoliopsida; order Alismatales; family Hydrocharitaceae; genus Ottelia; species Ottelia alismoides. The sequence goes on along the minus strand of JAZKJV010008606.1, from coordinate 72,119 downwards.
GGAAATATCGGTATCGATATCGTTTCGATACAATGTCGATACCGATATATCGGCGATATATCGACGCATATCGCCGAAACCCGGTATCCACCAAGGCATTTTCTCCTGTCGATATCCGATATCGTCCATATCGGCGATATATCGGTGACCTGTCGATACCGATATATTGGCCGATATATCGACGATATATCGCGATATGGCGATCCCTGCCTTACTCAAGCCCTCTACATGTGAGGCATGCTTGTTTAGGAAAATCACAGAGCATCAATTCCTTTTTTCTCTTCTCCCTTTGCTTTAGTACATTGTGACATTTGATGCCTTATCTAGTCCGTAATATAGGTGGTCATATATTTATACACATATTTTAGGAATAACAAGATGCCTCAAGGGCCTTGGCATGCTTAACCAATTTTCCGTGTAATAGCACTCATGTGAAACACCACTCTACCGCATGCCAGCCAAATCGCTCATATCCAAGAAAATGGCATAGTACTTCCCACATGTGAGTTAAAGCAAGCAACTCTAAGGCAAGGCCCTAAATGTCGGCATTGTATCGGTGATCTCAACCCAATTTCGAAGAAATCGGACGAAATTCCAGTTCTATTTTCTTCTATCGACCCCCTCCATCTTGAAATTTCCACCATTTAGATCAAATTTCGGTAACATGTTGAAATCGAATTTCGACCGAAATTTGGTCGAATTTCGATGCCATGCTCCAAGGGATGTTTGAAAACCATTAGTGATAGATGAATCCAACCACTTCAAAGATAAACAAACTTCCCTAGATTGTGGGCAATTGAAAAAGAGATGCTCAACGTCTTCATGAGAGTTTTAACACTTTGAGCATATAACATTGTTCATGTATAGAATCATGATTTTGAAATATAAAATAGAAACAACATAACCAAGAATAAAGGGAAACATATATTTACATATAACCCTACTCCATAAGGAGCAAGATGAAACCATGGGAGAAACCCACGATGGGCCATGTTTTTCTATTATGTTTTTCAAAGATTATAATGGGAGTTGGGATCTGACTAGCAATAGCATCACCCTCGTCGGCTTTTGTCATGAGCCACCAGCCATCATCGCTCCAGCAGACTCCCATTGTCGATGCCCCTCTAATAAATGACACCGCCCACATGACTTGCACTTACTAATAGTGTCGCCCTTCGATATGCTATCTACGACAACATGTCAAAAAAAGTGTGCATGATGGTCAGACAAGAACCATTTACCGGGGAATGAAGAGTTAGACAATGTTTTTGCATTGATAATCAAGTTTGATGGGAGCAACCTCAATGCTATGGATCCACACAACAAAAGGCATATACTAAAAGTAGATGATGCATAAGGGGAAAGGGAAAATACTTATCTTTCAAGGATGACAATGTGCATGTAAAGTCACATATTAGGTCAACTCTTTTTCTACAAACTGTTAATGAAGTACTTAACCATTACACAACCAAAGGGACGTAGGACTCTCTCCAGACTACATATTCATTTGTCATGAATATGTTGAAGATGTTGCAACTCCATGTCGATGTTGCCTATATGAGATAAAATAAACAATCAATGTTAAAGTAATGTTGACGATGAAGGGAGCTTCTGAAAGGTTACACGATCTGTCTCCTATACACGTGTCCTTCCCAAATTGCATTCATAGTACATATCGTAATAGGTGATTTTCTTGTAGGCGAAAATACCTATAATAAAGGAGGCCTACATCAGATTGTGCCACTCTTTAGGCTCCATATACCACCTCTGGTATAGCAATCTACCATGGTCGTAGACGTGATTGTGGCACACAAGGCTACGTGCATGTCAATAGTGATTAGTGAATGTGGAGCTGGATAGTGCACATATTGTGGCAATCCACGACATGTTGAGGACAATTGCTGGCACAAGCATAGTCATCCAACATATGTACACCATGTAACTCCTGAGGAATCTAGCCAGGGTTCATGCATCTCGCTTCGAGTATTATGACTTTGTTGATCAGCTTAATCATCTTCCTCACGCTTCTTCAAAATTTACTTCATCTTCTACTAATACAACTATTGTTGTTAATGTTTCACATACTTTTTGGATATGAACCTGACTAGTTCGTTAATTCCTATGCATCCCATCACCTATGTGGACATTGTGGAGATGTACATCAATTTACCAACTTTCAATCTATTTCGAAGGAACATACATTAAATTCGTTGATTAATGACCTCCTATTGTTAATTGAGGGAGATACAACTCTTTCCCCCTCTGAGGCTTCAACAAGTCATATTAGTCCTTGATTTTCCACGAGGCTTGCTTTCAGTCAGTTAGATTACCAAGGGCTTGGATTGATGGGCTATTTTTAACCATGTTTCTGTTATATTTCATGATGATATAGTGATAGAATAAGTGATTAGATGTGGATGTGAAGAAAGTGGTCCATGTTGTCCGATGTCATTTCCATATATACCAGGTTATTACCATAACTCCCGATAATGCATCTAATCTAGCTTCCCATGGCATCTTCACTTTCGCCATTTCTCCTTCCAAAAAACGTAGATAAGTCCATCCAAATATATCTCCTCGATCTAATTTTATATGAGAAGATGTTATCTTGGGAAACATCGCCATGACTCCTTCCCAAGTCATGATACGGTCAAGTCTTCCGTTTGAGCATTTTACATTTAGATCAGTCATGTTCCTAATCACATTACATGGAACATTGTTTTTATCTGACTATTGTGGATGACTTTTCATATTTTTCTTGGGAGTATAAGCTCAAAGCAAAATCTGAGGTGTAATGTTTTTTCATATTTTTACCAAGTAAATTTTGAACCGATTTGATGCTTCCATTAAAATTATTAGCTCTGATAATGCTCCTAAATTGTATATTATGTCTTTGTGCAACTTCCTTTAAGACCTTGAGATCATCCACCAAACATCATATCCCTAAACTTCTCAACGAAATAGGGTAGCTAAAAGGAAACGGAGATGGATCCTTGATGTTTCTCGCACACTCGTGCGTAGCAATGTTCTTGTGACATACTATGGAGATGTAGTCAAGACTGTCTGCTACCTTATTAACTCCCTTATTCTGTCATACGTAAACATTCCCACACACTTGATTTTGTCCCCTGTCATGGGTCTTTTTTTGTCTCCCTAGATGTCTTAGGGTATGTTGCCCTTGTTCACAACATTAGCCATGGTCAAGACAAGCTGCCATCAACGGTCATCAATTGTATTTTAACGGGGTTTCCACAGGACACAAAAGAGTTATGGATATTTCAATCCCACTTGGCATTGCTACATTGCGCCTACTGATTTAACCTCCTTTCAATCCTAAGTTCCTAACTCCTATCCATATTTTATAGATATATCAATTATATATCGATAGACAGGTCTTCAGTACCAATACTAACCTAGATCTCCTTTCACGGATATCAGCCAACATATTACAATTTATCTGTGATATATCTTCTTGTATCGCCAATATCGATGACAATTGAAATACTCGATGTACAAAACTACAACATTTTGCTCGATATTGTCAATAGTGTACTTATATCACTGTCACTGCTCTATCATTGATCTCTTATGTTGCTTAATTTCACTGATTATTTTACGAGGGAAGAAGCTTGGAAGGTAACATTGAGACCCTCATTTTTTAATGGAGGCCCATTTTGACAATAGAGATCCCAAAGATGAAACAACTCTAAATTTGACCAAGGAAAATCTACATGAATATATTGTACATGTTACTATATTAAATTTTAATATTTACTACTTAGTAAATATTAGTCATCCAGTAATATGGTACCAAGACGAAGGACAGACTCCAGTTGATAATGTGCATCCTTTTTTCAAATTTGTGGTTATTATAAATGATATATTTTATAATCTATATGTTATTCTACTTGTGTGTTTTCCAATATAAGCGTTCTACCTAGTATGCGATGTAATTTAATGTTAATGTGCTAAATACATATTTATGTCTATAGGAGGATATTTGCAGTTATTGATTATTCAAAGAACTAGGATGATATTCATCTGTCAAAAAACATTTTTTAACCATTTTCGAGGTTTCCACTGATGTCACCAATGTGTCTCAATATATCTCTGATATACCCCTTTCCAGCATCTATTGATACAATATTGATGCCATGGTCAGGTTTATACCATGTGAGCCGGACATTCTTCCTCCGATATACTAATAGTGACAGCTCCCAAGGTGAATACTTTTACAAGAGGAGATGCACATGTTAATACCAATCATATTTCCAATAATGGTGACGTTTCAGGTGATACATATGATTTTTCTGATCTTGATGTTTTGTTATCCTAGGGAACGAAAAAAGGTCATGCATTCAACAAGCAATATTGCAGGACATACCATACTTGAATATTTATCACCACCATAGGTATGGTTTACTACTGCCCTTTCTGCCATAATTGTACCGTAGTACAAGGCCTACTTGATCGAATATGTATATACATATACAACCAAGTTAAGCATGCACGATATTTATGTCCAAGCTTGAGGGATGTCGAGAAGGCTTACTAGATATCTCTTGTTTTCCTCATTGTTTAGTCCCATATCGCATCCCTTATTTAAAACAAGTTCTTTGATTTTCAAACAAGTATCCTAATGTTTCGTTAAAAATATAATGCATGGCATATCATCTATGAGAGAAGAATCATATGTTTAGTACGATACTTTATTTTGAAAGATAAAGGGTGATCTTTGTTAAAGCATGCACACAAAAACTCTATAGATCAATTGTTTTACGAATATGATTACAATTAGAAACTTAACATGTTAACATGTTCAAATCATATTTTCAACATAAAATCTCTCTTGGCGGAAAAATGCCCCATTTCCAGCCAACCAAATTCACCAAATAATAAGCAACACTGTACTTTTGTCCCAACTCAAGCCGCTGCAATTAGCACCAATAAAATCCCTGGACATCAATGCATTCTCGCATGAGACCTCGTTGATTCTCGCAGTGCAGCATCCATATTTTAGAGTTTATGCAAGAAAAAAATGGTCCACGGCATCTGATCCATATGAGCAACACTAACATGAGTCATCCACTCCCTTAATGAACCGAGCCCTTCAACACCATAAATCATGTGCATACACCTTAGGTTAGCAACTAAAAAAAATGATACTTAAGGCACCTTCCAACCTCGAATTCTCATGCAGTCTTCACAATGATACTATATCAAAAACCATAGAAGCGTGCAACACCTTAAATGCTCTTGTGATATAAACCTTCCATCAAACCAATCTTCCATCAAACCAAATCCAACAATCACACCAGCTGGTGGGTCGCTCTAAGGTAGCAAGAAACTTCGACACCCCAAAAAATCTTCAACCCTTTGTTTCGAGAAGTTAAACCGTAACAAAAGTTCCATGTCCCATTCGGTCACACAGCACATACACAAGCCCCTCGATCTCCAACAAGTGCAAATAAATGCAAAACAATCACAAAGAGCTCCATCTTTAGTCCAATCATCGTGCTAAAAAAAAGAAACTACTGACATTCCTAAATTTAGATCACAAAAAGGATGAAACCTCAGGCAAAATAACATAGGCGTCTCTCCGAAATAGAGAGCTAATCTCCACAGGAGACATATTTGAGCTAGAAGAAATCCATAAATATATCACACCAACCTAAAGAACAAATCAAAGCCATCATCCCAAATTTGCATGATTCACATAGCCGTCGGCGCCTTGTCCATTCTTTCAAACTAAGCACCCCTGCTTGTATATACAATTTTGATAATGAATTAGGTAAATTATTATTATTTCACTTTATCGCTATATTTTCTTTCATAGTTAAACTAAGGTCATTTGTTAGATAAGGTATCAGATAAATTAGTGTTAATCAAATCGAGGGTTAGTTTTAATTTGATAAATTCAAAATTTTAGGATTTTATTATTTATTATTTTTAAAGTAATTTCTAATTTAGTGTTCTCTATTATAAATTCACCTAGAGTGGTAGGATTTTGTAATAGACAAGTAATCTTCGAATAGAAAATCACAATCTCCTCGTGTATCCCCTCTGCCTTACCCCTTCTGTGTAAAATCAAACTCATTCATCCATGTTCTCTTAGCCATAAACGAACATGTTCGCTCTTTTTGTTCTAAACCCTAATTTTTTTATTGTATTATTAGCATCAGAGAATAGCCTCCAGCCCTCCAAGCAATTCTCGTGACTTAGCAATCCTACAAAGAAAACCATACAAGATTTATTCAAAATTCTCAAAAAACAAAAACAAAAAAGGGCTTGACAATTACAACATTTCCTATTATATCCTTCATGATCATGAACCTCTCTCACCACCTTCAGGGGATGAGGACCATGAGACAACTTGTATGGGGTTAGGATGATAGGAAACCCACCTCCCCCAGCAACCCTTGATCTCCATTGGAATCCTCTCTTGCATCTTATCGGTCTACTTATCGTTTAAGGTCTCCTTGAAATCCCGCATTTGATTGGTTTCCTACAAAATCATCCTCACTATAGAAATGTTGTTGTGAAACCCTATTGTCGACTTCCAATGTTGCCTCAAGTTCATGCCACAAGGCACCATTATGATCATGCCGTGCCCTTTGCAGCGAAGTTATGTTTTTGAACGGAAAAGGGGTGTTATGTCAAGGAGACACTCACCCAAAGAATCTTCTATATATTCACAAAATGAAAAAAAATGTGACGACCAGAATTCCAATAGGTCATGGCATGCTCTAAAATGTTCTTCACATGCATTCCTTCCTCCTAAAGACAACACCATTCTGTACAAACCACAACAACCATAGAATAGTTGATATACAAATTTTATTGGCACCATTGCCCTCTCCCAATTCCTTAATGGATTCCCAAAAAGTATCCCAAGAAGAGGTATCCACAGGAATAACACTCGATGATGTGAGAGGAGAGGGAGGATGGAGCGGTGGTGGAGTGCTCGAGGGCAGGGAACGCAGGGTTTTTCGCTGCATGGGGCTTCGCCGAGGGGAGACTCGTCGCAGGGGGAAGGGGGTAGGGGGGAAGGGGGGAAGGCTTCTTCGCGAGGGATCGGCGGTGGGGTGGTGCGTGAGAGGGGGCGCGAGGAGGGAGCTCGCAGCGGGGCTTTAGATGGAAGCGCAAACGGGGTCTCGGAAAAGGGGAAGTCGGTAGTGTTCTGGGAGGCGGGGGAGAGGCAGGTCGTTGGTGGTTTTACGGAGCCTACTGGAGGGGGAAGTGGGGAGTGGGTGCATGTGTCACACAGGAAGCCGGAGAAGAGGTGCTTCCGGTGTGGAACTAGGGGGCACGTTGCTTCGTTCTGTCCTTCTCCGCCGAAATGCTTCTACTGCGGGAGGCCCGAGCACCGCCAAGCTACGTGCATGTCTGTTCTTGGGTTTTTTGCGGCTGTTGGTCCTACGAGTGGCTCGGCTCGTCGACGCGGGCAGCGCATATCCTATACAACATCATCTGTTCGCCGGGAGGGTCCTACTTTCGCCGAGGTTGTTGCGGGTGTACCTCAACCTGCAAGTGTAACTCAGCATGCGTGTAAACCGCAACCTGTGGTGGGGGGAGGTGGCTCGTTGACCTCTGACGAGGTAAGGGAAGACGTTCGGGGGTCCGACTTGCATGCGCTGATCGATTTCGCAGTGCGAGGTGCTATCTCGATGGAGGCTTTGAAGACCCACCTGCATGGTTTCCGAGGGTCGCGGTTCATGGGCGATGTGGTGAAGCTTGATGTGATCGGAGGTGCTGCGTCTGTGGACTCTCAACAATCCAGAGGGATCGCGTTCTTCAGAATGGTGATGCTGGCGATGTCCGCTGGCAAAATCTTCGATTTGTCGATGGTTCCTGTACGGAGGTGGAGGTCTGTGTTGCGAGGGTGACAAGCATTCATTTCCTGTCTCGGACAGTAGATTGCTTGCGGAAGGCCCTACGGCGGTGGGGAGCGGTTCTTGCGATGCTTGAGGACGGGCTTAAGCCCGGCTTGTTGGTGGACGACATGATGGTGTTGATGGAGTGCAACAGGGCCGTCCTGGACGGTTTACATGGTCGGAGTTCTTTCGCGGAGATGGAGGTTGGTCGCTTCACATTCAGAATCAAGCTGCAGTTTGTTGAGCCATCGCCGCTGCCAGAGCTTCCAAGGGAGAAGGTCGGTTGGTTGAACGACAGCGTTCACGTACCGAGGTGGCGGTTGCCTTCCCAAGGTGAGCCTTTGGTGGAACGACGTGCGAGGTTGATTACACGCCACCTTTGGCGAGTTCGTCTTGGGTGTTGTGCATGGTGTCCCAAAAATTCTCTTTGTCTTCTGACGTGGAAAGAGGGTTAACTGTTTGGTCGACGTCACCTTACTCTTTGCCACTGGATGTGGGTCCGAGAGCCCGAGTTGCATGCGCAGACCCTTTCGCGGGTCCGATCCCACCTTTTACTTAATATTCGGGTACGAAGGGGTTTGCGGATTCGGTTCTTAACCGGGTCTTCTCTACTTCACCGGGCTCCGCTGATCCTTTGCCATACGTGGCCTTCTCGACCTCGCCGACGTGGTCTATCCCGTTTGGAGGGTCCGGGGGCTCGTCCCTTGGTGATCCTCCACAGTCGTCCTCTTCCTGGTGCGGCCTCGTCGGGGCGGAGGGAAGGATCTGGACCCAGCCATCGCCAAGCTTCGGTCCTGCTCTATCGTCCTTGCCCGATGTCGCCGATGACCTCTGTCGTGAAGATGTTGCCACTGCTGCTACCATGTTGCCGAGCACCATCACGGACGCTGATCAGTCTTCTGAGGGGACAAGTGACATGAGGGCTGGTAAAAGGTACAGACGAAGGAATAGGTCCAGATCTTCCCGATTGGAGGAGCAGCCGTGCTCGACTGTAAAGATTGCCGTTGCGGAGGCCGTGGGGGTGGCCCACATTCAGGGGAGGCTCGACGGTCCCAGATGAGAATTCTGTCCTGGAACGTTCGAGGGCTCAAGGACCCGAGCAAGCGGAGGATACTGGGGTCGAGATTCGTGGAGTGGGGCTGCGATGTCATTTTGCTACAAGAAACGAAGCTTCAATCCGCCACGGACGACCTTTGGAGGTCTTTTGGCGTGGGGGGGGGGCGTCGATCAATTCAGAGCGGTGGATGCGGTGGGCTCCTCCGAGGGGATGTTGGTGGCGTGGAGATCTTCGACTCTGGCTTTCGACTCGGTTATTCACGGGAGACACGTGCTGACGGTCCTACTGGTATGTACGGATTCCTCTTTGTCGTTGGTTGTCTCATGTGTATGCGGGCCCTGTTGTAATGTGCTGCGTGGCGAGGTTTGGGAGGATCTTCTCGGGGCGGGCAGGACGGTCACGGATGTCCCTTGGCTCATTGGGGGGGACTTCAATGTGATCTTGCGGAATCCGACAGGCTCGGGTGCAGGGGGGACAGGACCCAGGGTCGGTCGATTTTGCTGATACTATTGATTCCTTTGGTCTTGAGGTTATGGATGCGGAGGACGTCGCCTACATGTGGAGAAGCTCCAACTCGCGCTCGCGTATTGATCGTTTTTTAGCTTCGCCCGAGCTTATGGAGTCCTTCGCTCTATCCTTTGTGAGGGCCAAGCCACACACTTTATCCGATCACGCACCAATCGTTTGAGATTCCGGTGATGCCCCTGCGTAAAGGGGACTCTTTAAATATGAAAAGTGTTGGCTAATTGAGGAAAACTTTCGGGAGGTGGTGGCCTCTCATTGGTCTAGCGTGGTTGTTTCTGGCTCCGTTGCATCTCGCTTTGTTCAGAAACTTACCTCCTTGCGGGTAAGGTTGTCTGCTTTCAAGAAGGATTCTAGGGCGGCCAGGTGCGCAGCGAGGAAGGAGGCGGAGGAGGTGATTCGGAGCTTTGTTGCGGTGGAGGATGTTAGGGAGCTCTCGGTGGACGAGTTGGCTTCCCGCGCGGCTGCTCAAAAACAAATTGCAAGTAAGGATCGCAAGCCAGACACAGAATGGAGGTAGAGGTCGAGAAGTGTTTGGTTGCGGGAGGGGGACGCGAACACGTCCTACTTTCATCGTGTAGCCAATGGGAAACGTCGGTCCAATGCGCTGCGATCGATTTCAATTTAGGGGTCCGCGTCGAGGGGAACAAAGAAATGGGGAAAGCTATTATCAACCATTATAAAGACGTCTCATTGAGGACTATACCGAGAATCTGGAGGTGGTTGGGCCTAGGTGTAATGCATGTGGCGCCCTCTTTTTGTGACATGCTCACTCGGGATGTATCCTTGGAGGAGATTAAGGATGCATTTTGGGACCTGAATGTTGATGCCGCTCCGGGACATGATGGCTTCCCGGTGTCTTTCTACAAGGACTTCGGGATTTGGTTGGTTCTGAGGTCATGGAGGTTGTTGTTGAATTCAGTTTGGGCAATGCGGGCATCGAAAGGATTAACCATGCAATGATTATTTTGCTCCCCAAATCTTCGGCATCGGGTGCTATTGACGACTACCATCCTATTGCGGTTTCTAACGCTTTATATTTGATTATCGCGAAGGTCTTCGCCATTAGATTGAGTCGTGTTCTTGAGAGCACTATCTCCCCTCTGCAATCTGCTTTTATTCCGGGGAGACATATCTCGGATTGCCTCACTCTCGCGTCAGAGATCATTGCTGATTGGCGGAGGAGGGATAAGCGCGGTGTTTTGTGGAAGGTGGACTTTGCGAACGCTTACGATAGCCTTGACTGGAGGTTCCTTTGGTCGGTGCTGCGGAGGAGGGGGTTTCCGGAGAGGTGGATTACGTGGATGAGGCATGTGACAACATCTTCTTTTACAGTAATGGTGAATGGTCGCTTGGAGGGGGCTTCTTCCAGCCTCGGAGGGGGGTGCACCAAGGGTGCCCTCTAGCTCCTATGTTGTTTGTCCTCGCTGCGGACATCCTGGCTATCATTGCGCTTCGTGTGGTTTATTGTGGGCTTTCAAATGGATACCCGAGGGACGGGTCGATGGTTCCGCTCTTACAGTACGCCGACGATACTCTCTTCTTCATTGAGGGAGGGGGTTGCGGAGGCAAATGGCATTGTCGTAGCTCTGGAAATCTACAATGAATTATCCGGGTTGTTCAAGAATGCTGATAAGTCGAAGGTCGTCCCTATCGGTCTTTCTGTGGATGAGGTCGTTGCTTGTGCGCAGGCGTTAGGATCGGGATGCAGCTCTTTACCAATGGACTATATAGGGATGCCCTTGGCTATGGGCAGAACGAGGACGAGAGATTGGCTCAGAGTTGTGGAGAAGGTTGAGGCGAGGTTGGTGGGGTGGAAGTCGGTTGTTTTATCGAGGGGGGCGATTGGTCCTCCTCAAGGCGGTCCTATCCTCCATCCCGATTTATTTCCTGTCGAGCCGTCGTATACCGAAGGGAATTCAAGACCGGCTGGAGAAGCGGATGCGTGGTTTCTTATGGGGCAATCATAGGGAGGAATCGAGAGGCATTCACCTTGTTAGATGGGAGGATATTACGCTCAATAAGAATCAGGGAGGACTGGGGTGAAGTGTCTGGAGCAAATGAACGAGGCCTTGCTTCTTAAGTGGGCAAGCAGAATTTAGATTTGGGGGCCTAGGGAGGATCTTTGTTGTACCGTGCTGCGCAAGATCAACGGTGTTGGGGGGGGGGGGGCGCCGAGGCCAGGTGCTCGCATTGACTCTACCACTCCGTTCTGGAGAGGAGTGGTGGAGGTTTTCTCCAAGAATCTTGCTTTGTTTAGGCCGATCCTTGGCGGGGGCAAATCCTTTACTTTTTGGTCGGATGATTGGACGAAAGGGGGGGCCTATGTTCGCGGTTCCCGCGATTGTATGCTCTCGCTGAGGACAAGTATGTGATGGTGGCGGCTTGCTGGTCGGATGGAAATTGGTGCCCGGCCTTCTCGTCTAATTTCTCCGACCAGAGACTGGAGGACTTCTTGACGATGCTAGATGCTATCAGGGAGGTGGGGCGCCCAATGGAGGGGAGAGACCACTGGGGTTGGCGTGCGGGTCCTTTCACGGTTAAGAAGGCTTTTGGGACAATCTGCAGGCTACCGCAAACTGCCGGAGCGAATTGGTTTCTTCTTATGGTTGTTTCGGAGACAAAGGCTGATGACGAGGGACCGTGTGCTAGGCTTCTGGGGTCCACCTCGGATAGGTGCCTTCTTTGCGAGGAGGCGATTGAGTCCGTCGAACATCTATTCTTCAGATGCCCCAAGGTGATTCAGGAATGGCAGGGGACCGGTCTGTCCTGGTGTTGCGTTGAAGATCTCGAGGCGTTTTGCAGCTCGCTGGTGGCGAATAGGAGCAGATCTAGGAGGGAGATGATTTATCCTCTGGCCGTCCTGTGGGTTGTTTGGCTGAGAAGGAATGCTTTACTATTCTCGGGGCAGCGCTTTTATAAGGAAAATGTAGGGATTCATGCCACGAGATTAGTGGAGGAGTGGGTTATGTAATTTGTCTATCCTTTTGTCGTCACTTTTATTTTTTCCTCTAACTCTTCTGTTTTCCTTTATTAAATAAAAGATGGGGCGAACACCGGAAAGTGTCTCCCCCTATTTCAGCTTTAAAAAAAAAGAAGAGGTATCCACACGCCGTAGATTAGACCTCCCTAGAAACAGGGCAAAACAAAAAGAGATACTGTGTATCCTCCTCAACCAACAAACACATTCACAAGCACTTACATGGTCCTAAAAAAATCGAGCCCGGTGCTTACCACTTGCCAGTCATCAACTGCTCCTTTCTCAGGATCTACATGAAAAAATAGACCATAAAGAGACCTTTATGTGCAAAATGTATCTGCATTGATTTAAAGCAATTCCATGATAAAAAACTGGAATAAAAGGCTCTATATGCCTTCCTCATTGTGAAATGCCCATCTGCCACGGCTAGGGATGAGCATTGGGTCGGGCCGGCCCGGCCCAGCCCGAAGCCCAGCCCAAAAAGCCCGGCTCGGCCCAAACCCAAACAAACATTGGGCCGGGCTTGGGCCCAACTTTTAGGCCCGAAATTTTTTTTGGCCGGGCTCGGGCTTGGCTTGGCCCAGCACGACCCGGCCTACGGGCCCGACCCGAAGAGGGCCCGAACCCTTCTCATATCCTACATGTATGGAAACTCTCACATGTCATGCACACTCTGTTCATATATCTTATCTTCATACAATGTTTATAAATCAAGAAAGTAGGTGTGGGACATATGAGATGATGATCATTGTATTTCATTTCAGAATTAATTTTTCTTAATTAGTTTATGTCTTAGATTCTGGTGGTTATTCTTGAATTTTTTAGTGTTTATTTTTTCCATTAGAATATTTTCTATTAACGAACATTTACCCAATACGAGCACTATGCCCATTTTTTTAACATGTAGTGCCTGGTGCGCCTGTTGTTAACTGTGTAAACTTGGTTCACTCTTTCAATTTCTGTAACGAGAGATGTTTATGGCATATAACATTAAGCGGACTTATATAAAATGAGAAATCATCTCCGGTAGAATTGAGTTTTAGTTGTTTCACAAGTATTATGGCATATGTTTTAAACAATTTTAGCTCGTCTAACTTGAATTGAGATTGACTTTAAACACAAACTCAAAGTTAATAATATATAATGGGTTAAGATGGGCCGGCCCGGCCCAAGCCCGGCCCATAGGAATTGGGCCAGGCCTGGGCTTGGGCCGAACCAAAAAAAAATTTTACGGGCCTAGGCCCGGCACAAGGCACGAAGTTTTTAAGTGGGCTTGGGCCTGGACCCTTCAGGGCCCAGCCCAGCCCGGCCCATGCTCATCCCTAGCCACGGCCCACTGGTCCACGATATCTGAAAGGTTTCCAACTACAGGTAGGGACTCCTTAAGCAACAAGAACTCTGCAAAATTTTTGCCATTCAAATCCCAATAGAAGCGAGGCATGCAACCATTAGTCCCTTTGCATTCCATCACCATGCAATTCTAGGGATGGGCATTGGGCTGGGCAAGCCCGGCCCAGCCCAAAGCCCAGCCCGAAAAGCCCGGCCCGGCCCAAGCCTAAATAGATAATGGGCCATGCTTGGGCCAAAGTATTGGGCCCGATTTTTTTGGGCCAGGCTCGGGCTTGGCTCGGCCCAGCCCGATTCGGCCCGAGGGCCCGACCCGATAGTAGCCCGCTGCCCAGCCTGATCTGTTTCGGGAAGGGCAACTTACATCTCATATCCTCATGATCAAGCATGATTTTTCGAGCAGCCAGGAAAGCTGTGGAAGTAGGCGCAGCAGGAATAATTGTTTCTAACCATGGTGCTCGACAACTAGATTATTCACCATCTTGGATTTCTGTTCTCGAAGAGGTAAGAAAGTGGAAAGTAGTCAAATGAAGTTTATTTTATTGTACTTTTGTGTGCGAAGATGTGCGCTGTTATTTTTGTTAAAGCATGTTCTGTGGTTAGAGTTATTTTTGTCAAAGTTGTAAACCTGCACGAACAGATAAATTACAATATATGAAAGTAATATTGCCTGCTTACATCATATTATTAGTCTGGGCTTTTTCTGGAATCGGCATTGTGAGGGACTGCAGGTAGTTAAAGCGGTAGCAGGAGTAGTACCAGTATTGTTAGATGGTGGGCTGCGGCGCGGAACAGATGTTTTCAAGGCATTAGCACTAGGATCCCAAGCAGTTTTGGTATTGATAATTGCTGATTAAATATGATAAGAAACAGTAATCCTCTTGACATTAGATATTTACATGTAACTCAATATTTTTTAAAATGTTTGTTTATTTGCATTCTCTTGCAGATTGGAAGGCCTGTAGTTTTCGACCTTGCATCTAGGGGAGAGCTTGGAGTTAGAAGTGTGGTCAAAATGCTAAAGGAGGAGCTAGAGTTGACAATGGCACTTGTTGGTTGCCCCGGCTTGAAACACATCACTAGAGCCCACGTCTGGACAGAGAGAGACAGGTTGAGATCCATGATGTAACACCATATCAACATATATGATTGATGAAGCGATTCATAGATTGTATCAACAAAAAACTTCCATGGACCTGGCATCAGTAGATGGGCTGGGCCTAGGCTTGGGCCGAACAGAAAAAAATATGCGGGCCCAAGGCCCGAATTTTTTAAATGGGCTTGGGCTTGGGCCCTTCAAGGCCCGGCCCAGCCCGGCCCATGGCCATCCCCCTAATGCCAGAGCGAAGAGTCTAGGAAATCTTGCACTAATAACTCCTTGGGTGGTCCAACCCCAATCATCTTGAATGACCGACGGTAGGAGAAGGGTCGTACACGGAAGGATTGTGTAGATACCCCTCTAGAAGTTAGAAGGAAAATTCATTGCAACCAACTAAATTGCATGGTCCAAAGAGATGCCAAAACGGTCTGACATGACCTACACAATAACCCAGAGTCACGCCGAAAATACAGTTGGCCCACTTAGAAAGGAGGCACCACCATATGTCCCTAAACTAAGAATCCCGAGATCACTATCATCCTTTTTGTACAATAGAGTCTTCCAGCTCACCAATGCATCCCTCGCGCCTCGTCGTCAAAGGCCTAAAAAACCTCCGCATCAAAGCCTCTAACATTCCTTTTAGCCCAATAGGTATCATACGTGTAGAGCGAAAAAACGGTATTGCTAACAGCACTGCCTTCAAAAGAACGAAGCGACCACACTTCAAAATATAATTCGTACGCCAACTAACCAACTCCCTATCCATATTCTCAAGTACAAACAACTAGTCTGAATACTTCAATCTGTCTCCCACCAAAAATAAGCCAAGGTACGAAAAAGGGAGGGCCTTGCGAAGTACGAAGAACAACCTTGCATCTCTTAGTGTCATAATTAGACATCGTAAAACAGACTTCAGATGACTAATCCGAAGCCTCTACAGTGAAGTCGCCTCATCCCTTTCAAATTAAGGGACTCTTCTGTCGCATTAAACCATGTCTACACCAACATTCTTTGAATCATCAATGAACATGACTTGCATATCGTATACCAACAATTCCCTCCTATCCAACAGCCGATTGAAGCACACCTACTTTCCATGGCTTGAACTCATAGTGGACCCTAACATCCCATTGCCTCCCCCCCCCCCCCGGTCGCTACTCCATTTGGTCCATGACTATAATTCCCCACCATACATACATCCAACAACAATGACCATGGACATGATTACAATCACCCACGACCGTGTGTGTTTACCACTAATGTATAGAGCCACTACAACCACCATGCTTGTGACGGTAGGACCCTAGCAATTTGAGTTCTCCGTCCATGTCAAACTCATTACTCACTGGGATAGAAAGAAGTTTAAGGTTATTTTAGAAGGACCCACCGACCAGGTCCTCTTAATCTGAGAGGACAAGAATGGAGGGTTTTAATATAGAAGGAACTAGGGTTGGGCATCGGGCCGGGTCGGGTTTGAGTTGGCCCGGCCCAAGCCCATTTAAGTATATGGGCTAATGGGTCGGACCTAGGCCCATTTTATTTTCAAAAATTAGGCCCAAGCCCAAACCCGGCCCAAACAAAATGGGTCGGGTTCGGGTCGGGCCGGCCCAATTTAACACCTATGTATACCAATATCATGTCTTCCATTCTTCTTGCTTTTGTGTGGTTGTTTCTTATGCATGTGTGCATGTTTAAACCTATAAGCATGCTAACTAATTTGTGATTTTAACATTAGTTGTATGTTGGAAATAGAAATGTGGTAAAAATATGGCGACTTAAACCACCATTCAATTCACCATTACATATTCTACTGTAGATGCGGGCACTATGACCCAATACAAATTGGTTACTTACAGTTGTACATGCTCTAACACTTAAGGACACAGATTCCATTCTTGCATATTAATGTAATAATCTTGTATATTAATGTAATAGTACCTCAATCCACGTTATATTAATGTGTCAAAGCATTTATTCTACACTCGAATAAGGATATTAAAGTTAGAACATGGTATTTGGAATGAACATGAATATAATTGATATAATTATATCGTACTAGATATGAATATACTTGCTTTAGAATGGGTCGGGCTATCTGGTTTGGACCTTCTCTGGCCCAAACCCGGTCCGATAATCAATATGGGCTCATTTTAGGGCCCACGACCCGCCCACTAAATTTCGAGTTCGGGTTTGGGTCGGGTTTTGGGCCGGATAGGGCCGGCCCAGCCCAATGCCCAACCCTAGAAGGAACTATATCTTTATTTGTAGAAGATTATTAATGAGATACTACAAATAAAAAATCCAACATATTTCTTATATTTACTTTGGAAAATATTTCTTATATTTACATTGACTACTCTATATTAAGAGTCTAAGACCCTAGTTCAAAAGAGGTTCTCTAGAATCATAATTGGGTTGTACATCCAAACAACCAATGGGCACTATGAAATCCACCTCGAGTCTTGTGTACCCATTTAAATAGCATATGCAACATTAATTCTTCGTTCATAATTTATTGAACTCAATGGTATGACTTTATGAGCCCATCGCCAATGCCATTTCCCACCATATTCTCTGGAAGCTCAGCAACTATTTTTCAACCACATGTCAAAATTCATTGCTAGCAAAGTATTACTAACACAAAGTGAAGCTTGGCACCAACTGCCCCATCAAGATTACATGTTATTCCCCTACACTACTATCGACTATCAAACCACTCATCAAGATATGAGTTCTTTATAGTAGAGAGGAGAATTGATGCAATTTGAAATATGAACTTTTACAACAATTATGCTTTAGGTGATAATTAAAATTTTTATTTTCTACTATTTTATTCTAATAATTAAACTGAGACCAATCAAAGCATACTAAATATAGTATTAAATAAATTATTTTAATAAAATTAGGAATCATTAAAAAAATACGGAGACACAAGAAGATTTTGTAAAAGATTAGTTATTTATAGGAACAAAAAATTTGAAGTTTCCCGACAATAAGCTTTTTCGCCAAAACTCTACTCGAGGATTAGCTTATGTAACATAACTCCGGTATTTCTCCATAATTTAATCTATTTTGGGCGGACGCCCTAGCGTGTTTCTCCCTTTTTGACCTCAAAATTTGTTTTGAAGTTTCCATCAAACATCCTTCCCCATCCCCCTTCTTGGGATCCGATTCTTGCATGTTCTTCTCTCAATTCACGAATCTTCTTAAATTTTATCTTTTCTTATTCTCACCCCACTCCCCACCCACCCAAACAACCCCTTCCATAAGGAAAAAAAGAATGATCAAGATATCTACTTTTAACACTCCGTTCAAAAGTCCCATGGCATAAAAAACCAACTTAGTATCCATAGAACCACTTTGTTGGACATGTGAGCCCACGGCGAGCCATTATGCAAAAAATGTTATTGCAAATATCATTCCCTGATCTGAAATAAAGAATAAATAATTTGCATAATGAATCCCTTAGTACAATTAGGGTTATGTACCATGGCCATCTTGATGATCATACAACAGTTGATTCAACTGTTGAATCATAGAGGTTGGTGCTTGGATGAATATCTAAAGAGTTAGATTGAAGACTCATCAAGCACCGTCAAATCATTGTTAAGAGATGATCTCCAGCCTGAGTAGGAGATAACAATCCTTATCTCTAAAGGCTGATATCTGACCGACCTCTTGATGCAGGTCCTCTGCATAGGAATAGAGATTCGTAGGTGTTAGATTAGTTAGGTCAAAGATTTGACTTAACGAGATCGAGATAACCAAAGTCCTATATCGTATGCTGTCACGATACAGGCACGCATCCTCTGACCGGAGACAGATGTGTTGCTATATGTCTGAGTATGTATATTTGACAGACCAATAGGTTGATGACTTAACCAAGGTATATACACCGGCGCGCTGGTGTGCATATAAGGGCATATGAGTAATACGATCTCTCAAAGGGATCATACAGGTTCATTCATTGAACCGGAAGACATGAGCTCACTCATGAATTATTGGGAAGAATCAAATTCCGTGCACGGTCGTCTCGCTTTGGAAGCTTGACTGAATTTGTAGGTTTGATATATACTTTTGGAAAGTATATGATCAAGACCTAGGTATGATATATGCTTTTGGAAAGTATATGATCGATACCAACTCCCAATGATCGAATGAGAAACTTACTGATAAAACCATGAAGTAGACAGTGTAAAGTTGATCTAATACTTTGGGTTTATTCTGAGTCTTCTAGTATGTAGGATGTACAGGTATTGCGAATACCTGAGGGTGATGTGATCATAAACGATTGTATAACCATTACGCTTCCATTCCTTGAAGTGATGAAACGGGTCTGGATTTTAGCGACTCCTCTCAGTAGAGAAGTAATCTGATCTTAGTCCAAATGTTGGACATTGATCTGAATGTGATTCAAATACAATGAGAAGATTAGATTTGCGGTCTTGATATAATCAAGCATCTATGGGAGGCCCGCGATCTGGATTTGAGATACGATCTCAATATCCATGTCATTATACGTGGAACAATACAATCGCCCTGTCCTTATCTCTAAGTATCCGCGGAGAAAGCGCATTATCCTTGAAAGGGTTCATGATAATTTCATTGTTGATATTATGTATCCAAGCATTGACAAAATGGATAATTAAATGTGATTTAATTATCATGAATAATATGAATTTGATTCATATTATAAAGAGAGTTATCTAAGATAATTAAATGTGATTTAATTATCAAAGATGTAAATAATGTGAATGCGATTCATATTATTTGGACATAAGAGAATAGAGATCCATGATGATTAAATATGATTTAATTATCATGGATATGAATAATATGGATAGCAATATCCATATTAGTCATATATATTATAAATGTGATTTATAATATATAAGAGAGAGCTACTTGTAATTTACATTTGTTAATCAAATGTTAATGTGAATTGGATTCACATTGGACATTAAATTGAAAATGTAATTTATATTTTATTTGGGTTGTGAATATGATTCACAATTTTTTAATGGCAAGATTGCAATGTCTACAAAATAATTGCGAATTATTTTTGTAGAATAATTTGCAACAAAAGTTGTTGCATGTGTGGGATATTATGTGAGATATAAGATCTAAGCATAATTGGAATAAAAAGGCATCCATTCCATACATGGAGTGGATGGCAAATTTGGGCTCTCCAAATTGGTGGTCGTCCACTCTATACATGGAAGGAGGCTTGATTCTTTTCCAAGATATTCCATGTGTGCTGCTTTGATTTATATTAAAATATATTGATTGATTTTCAATATATTTAATTTATTTCAAAGACAACAAATAATTGTTGTTGGTTTTTACCAACACAAATCTTAGTCATTAAAAGAAACACAATCAATGAGGACCATTACATTTGTGTTGTCCCATGGATTGAGATCCATGGATCCCAAAATATTATAAAAGGAGAGGCACCGCATTGTTCTTCTTTACACAATGCTTGAGAAGCATATCTCTCTCTCTTCTCTCTACACGTCAGCCCTCTCTCTCCCTCTCATGACCGTCCATCATGGATGCCCTAGAGAGACTATCCATCGCCGCAGCGTCGTCGTTATGTTGCCCGATGGTTTGCTCGTGGAACTCCCTCTACTTCGACGTACATTGCCGTGAAGAAGACGTCGGATCTCGTGTGTCGAGATCAGGAGATCCACCGCTTGGATCATCAACATGGATTACGAGAAGCATGCGATTCATCCCCGTGCTCGCAAGCGTCTCCTCCGACGGATCGGACTTGAGACAGGAGGTCTCTTCGTTTAGAGACTCGATCACAACCACGCTTCAAGAGGTAAACCTAATACTTGTTTGTGGTTTAGACGAAACGATCCGAGAAGTGTTCTTGGATCATATGGTTTCGTCACATGAAAATTTTTTAATTTCCGTTGCATAGAACAACTAGTAGTCTAGTACGACTAGTCGTTCTTCGTCGTATCCGATACGACGATCACGCTTCCGTGATGCGCTTGAGGATCTAACCATATCCTTCAAGTGGTATCAGAACCTTAGGTCGGTGTTTTTGGATAGGATCCATTAACCGAGGACGACTTGGGTTCGTTAGGATTTGCGAAAGTTTTTGTTGCATTTCAATTTTCGCATCTCTGTTTGCTTATTATTTTCGGCACTGTTTAAATTGTTTAAACACGAAAATAATAAATGGATTTTGTTCCCCATTAAATAAGAAAACCGTAGGATCTGAGTTTGCGTGATTTCGATTATGTTTGCTCAAGTTATGCTCATTTTAGTGAACATGTATCCACTGTTTCGAGGACTGCGGATCATAACGTAATTAAGATGTTAATTGTGGATTTGAAACGCCTTGAAATGCGTGCAAATCACTTGGATTCTGTTGTAAATCAAGTTAGCAAACTTTAGAAATTTATTTTGCTTAATTTGGATTTAAATTGATTGAGATATGGTATTTTTAGTAAGTGAGGGTCACTGCTGAAATACTTTCCTAATCAAGAACCTAGTGATTGACATTTAATCAATTAGTGAAATTAAATTATTTAATTTCCTGGAATAATTGTGCATAAATATTTGTGAAATATTTGATGATTAACTAATATTTGATTAGATGTGATCTAGATCACTAATTGGTTACATGATCTACAAGATCTTCATTCCAACAAACATGTTGCTTGAATAGGACTTGGGATTTGTTTAGCAAATCTCATTATAATGTTAATCAAAAATTGTTTTGATTATTATTATATGCTATAATTTCGGTTGAACCGATGATCATCTCAAGTACAAAATGATCTATTTTGTATTATGCTTTCCCGAGGTGGATATGGTGTCTAGTCGGAGAGCATTGGGGTAGCGGGTTGCAACGTATGTGGTCCGTCCCACTCTCGTCGGTACTGGCCATGACAGCGGGTAAGGTTTGTATAATGCTTAAGAAATCATGATGTATTTCTAATTATTAAAATTCGAAATAATACTATTTGAGATAATACCATAATTCAAGTAACAATAAAATATTTGTTGGATATTAATTTGGATCATTAATTTAATATGATTGGATTAATTGTAATCCAATTAAAATTAAAACACTCTATTATGAATAGAATTGTTATTTCCCTTGGACAATGATCATTTGACAATGATCTAGCATCAAGCCTTGGACATTTGTTTATTGATTTGATCAATAGAATAGTAAGAAATGAAACTTTAGAATATCTAAAATTTCAAAACTTACATACTTATGAATATTGTATTCAAAGTAAAATGTCCAATACACCCTTCCTTGGGAATGGTTTAAGATGTCAAGGTATTCAGGATCTCATATATATTGATGTATGCGGATCATCTATATCATAGTAAACATTATGGATATGTGATATCTATTGATGATTATGTATGATATGAGATTTCTTCTCTTCACCAAAAGAAACCTTTGCAATGTTCAAAGATTTCATCTTTTTGGTTTACAACCAAAGTTTGAAGGAAGATAAGATGAATTTGATCTAATCTAGGTAGTTTGTACCTGTTAGATGAATTCAAAGGATACCTTATGAAGATATGAATATCATTTCTATCTCAATCCTCCTAACACACCTTAACTCAATAAAGTTATAGGGAGATGCAATTGGATCATGTGTGACATGATCTTATCAATGATGAATTTTAGCATAATTATCCCTTAGTTTCCAGGTATATATGTGTAGTGGAGACTACAATGTATATCCTTAATAAGGTTCCATGCAAGATGGAATCTAGCACTTGAGAGTATTGCTTCATTAGGAAAATTGGTATTGGATACCTACTTTATGAGCTTGAGATTCTTAAAATATCTCATCTCTGAGAATATGATTCTTAGAGGTCGAGACTCTTGAGAATCAAGATGAAAATGAAGTATAGGAACTCATTTAACCTTGAGAAGATAATGAGGTTCCTGAAATTGGAAACTAAAAGGATAATTAAAGATGAAACACTAATACATCTTCAAATGAGTTTGAGGATGGATTCCATGTGTCAGAAAAATCTGATAATGATCGAACTTCATGTGATGAAGCTTCTGAAGATCATAGCATGGATAGATGGATGTTAGCAATAAAGTCTAATGTAGACTGCATATACAAGTGTTGTATATGGACCCTCAAGGATCCACCTATATGGGTAAGACCTGTAAAGGTGTAAATGGATCTTCAAGAGAAAGGAAACCTGATGAGAAGGTAGAGACCTTCAAAGCACGGTTCGTAGCCATGACCTATACACACCGAAAGAGAAGACATTGCTTGCAATGAGACTTGATCTTCGATGACCATGACTAAAATCATCAGAATATTGCTAACCTTAACTACACAACTTGACTATTGCATCTTCAAGATGTAAGTCAATACTGCATTCCTTTATGAATACCTCTCTGAGGATATTCACATGAAGTAGCCCCAGGGCTTCATGGTTGAGGAAAGCAAGGTGTGCAAGCTAAGGAATCCATCTATGGACTCAAATAAGCTTCTTGAAGTTGGACCATAAGATTTAATGATATTATAAATGTTATGATTTCAGATAGAATCTTGATGAGCCATGTGAAGCTTAGTGGGAGTGCCTTTTGTGTTCATCGTGCTAAATGTAGATGATATCCTAATCATTTAGAATGATATAAGGATAATAATAAGTGTTTTATTATCTGGTTGTTCCATAATTTGAGATATGATCTCAAGGATACCTCTTGGATCTTAGTTCTGAAGATGTTCAGAAGCATAGAGAAGAGTGTATTGGGACTGTCACATTTTGTAGTACACCTTGTATATATTTCATTCTTGGAAATTCCAATGAAGGCTTCCATCCCTTAAGATATGGTACTGACCTATCTAAAGGGATAACACCTCAAAGAGTTGAGGAAGTGAATGCTAGAACTGCTTGCACTTGTGCACCGGTTACGAGAAGCTGTGTATGCTAGATGTGTACAAAAGCCAGATATCTCCCATGCAGTAGGAGTAGTAAAGTGTTGCTAATCCTACTATGGAGAGAAATCACTTTATTGCAGTAATAACATTATCTTCAAAGAGGACAAGATTTTTGAGATAGTGATCTCAAAGTCTTATCTTCGAAAACATAAGACTTTATAGATAGAGATCTAAAAGGTCTTAACTGTGGATACCTTAGGAGATAGAGATCTCCAGGAATAAGGGTATTCTGATAAAGATTATGGAAATACTGGTTATGATAATTGTTAAGTTGTAGTGTCAAGGACACTATAACTAACAAAATTGAGTATTGGTTGCATAAGATGCAACATTCGCACTAGATGCAAGCATTGTTACTGGGGATATATAAGTGCCATAAAAGGACTTGGCGTAATCTCGCGGGAACAAAGTGACTGATCAACTTACCTAGCTATTTTCTAAATAGCCTATGATTGTCACATAAGTGTGGGTTTAAATGATTAGCCCATTAATGGCTCTTTGGGCTAGTGGGAGATTGTTGGACATGCGAACCCACGGCGAGCCATTATACAATAAATGTTATTGCAAATATCATTCCCTGATCTGAAATAAAGAATAAATAATTTGCATAATAAGTCTCTTAGTACAATTAGGGTTATGTACCATGGCCATCTTGATGATCATACAGCTGTTGATTCAACTGTTGAATCATAGAGGCTGGTGCTTGGATGAATATCTAAAGAGTTAGATTGAGGACTCATCAAGCACCGTCAAATCATTGTTAAGAGATGATCTCCAGCCTGAGTAGGAGATGGCAATCCTTATCTCTAAAGGTTGATATCTGACCGACCTCTTGATGCAGGTCATCTGCATAGGAATAGAGATTCGTAGGTGTTATATTAGTTAGGTCAAAGAGTTGACTTAACGAGATCGAGATAACCAAAGTCCTATATCGTATGCTATCACGATACAGGCACGCATCCTCTGACCGGAGACAGATGTATTGCTATATGTCTGAGTATGTACATTTGGCAGACCAATAGGTTGATGACCTAACAAAGGTCTATACACCGGCGCGCTGGTGTACATATAAGGGCATATGAGTAATACGATCTCTCAAAGGGATCATACAGGTTCATTCATTGAACTGGAAGACATGAGCTCAGTCATGAGATATTGGGAAGAATCAAATTCCGTACACGGTCGTCTCGCTTTGGAAGCTTGACTGAATTTGTAGGTTTGATATATACTTTTGAAAAGTATATGATCAAGACCTATGTATGATATATGCTTTTGGAAAGTATATGATCGATACCAACTCCCAATGATCGAATGAGAAACTTACTGATAAAACCATGAAATAGACAGTGTAAAGTTGATCTAATACGTCGGGTTTATTCTGAGTCTTCCAGTATGTAGGATGTACAGGTATTGGGAATACCTGAGGGTGATGTGATCATAAACGATTGTATAACCATGACGCTTCCATTCCTAGGGAGAGATGAAACAGGTCTAGATTTTAGTGACTCCTCTCAGTAGAGAAGTAATCTGATCTTGGTTCAAATGTTGGACATTGATCTGAATGTGATTCAGATACAATGAGAAGATTAGATTTGCGGTCTTGATATAATCAAGCATCTATGGGAGGCCCGCGATCTGGATTTGAGATACGATCTCAATATCCATGTCACTATACGTGGAATAATACAATCGCTCTATCCTTATCTCCAAGTATTTGCGGAGAAAGCGCATTATCCTTGAAAGGGTTCAGGATAATTTCATTGTTGATATTATGTATCCAAGCATTGATAAAATGGATAATTAAATGTGATTTAATTATCATGAATAATATGAATTTGATTCATATTGTAAAGAGAGTTATCTAAGATAATTAATGTGATTTAATTATCAAAGATGTAAATAATGTGAATGCGATTCATATTATTTGGACATAAGAGAGTAGAGATCCATGATGATTAAATATGATTTAATTATCATGGATATGAATAATATGGATAGCAATATCCATATTAGTCATATATATTATAAATGTGATTTATAAGATATAAGAGAGAGCTACTTGTAATTTACATTTGTTAATCAAATGTTAATGTGAATTGGATTCACATTGGACATTAAATTGAAAATGTAATTTACATTTTATTTGGGTTGTGAATATGATTCACAATTTTTTAATGGCAAGATTGCAATGTCTACAAAATAATTGTGAATTATTTTTTGTAGAATAATTTGCAACAAAAGTTGTTGCATATGTGGGATATTATGTGAGATATAAGATCTAAGCATAATTGGAATAAAAAGGCATCCATTCCATACATGGAGTGGATGGCAAATTTGGGCTCTCCAAATTGGTGGCCGTCCACTCTATACATGGAAGGAGGCTTGATTCTTTTCCAAGATATTCCATGTTTGTTGCTTTGATTTATATTAAAATATATTGATTGATTTTCAATATATTTAATTTATTTCAAAGACAACAAATAATTGTTGTTGGTTTTTACCAACACAAATCTTAGCCATTAAAAGAAACACAATCAATGAGGACCATTGGATTTGTGTTGTCCCATGGATTGAGATCCATGGATCCCAAAATATTATAAAAGGAGAGGCACCGCATTGTTCTTCTTTACACAATGCTTGAGAAGCATATCACTCTCTCTCTTCTCTCTACACGTCAGCCCTCTCTCTCCCTCTCATGGACGTCCATCATGGATGCCCTAGAGAGACTATCCATCGCCGCACCGTCGTCGTTATGCTGCCCGATGGTTTGCTCGTGGAACTCCGTCTACTTCGGCGTGCCTTGCTCGTGAAGAAGACGTCGGATCTCGTGTGTCGAGATCAGGAGATCCACCGCTTGAATCATCAACATGGATTGCGAGAAGCATGCGATTCATCCCCGTGCTCGCAAGCGTCTCCTCCGACGGATCGGACTTGAGACAGGAGGTCTCTTCGTTTAAAGACTCGATCACAACCACGCTTCAAGAGGTAAGCCTAATACTTGTTTGTGGTTTAGACGAAACGATCCGAGAAGTTTTCTTGGATCATGTGGTTTCGTCACATGAAATTTTTTTAATTTCCGCTGCATAAAACAACTAGTACGACTAGTCGTTATTCGTTGTATCCGATACGACGATCACGCTTCCGTGATGCGCTTGAGGATCTAACCATATCCTTCATTTAAAACTCTATTCAAAGTATTTTGGCATCAAATACCAACTCACTCTCGAACCATTTTCACAATTAAACTTTAATTTAACATACTCCGTACCAAAATGTCATTTCTATAAAGCACTTGGCCTACGTTTATTACAACCAATCATTCAAAACATAAACCCCCTCCTGCCTTTTCTTTTTCCAACCATCCTTTCTCGCGTGGTCATTCCATGCAAAGGAAACATCCTAATAAGATCAATGTTGCCATCCCTATTCACACAACATGTTTTCCACATTATCCCTTCCTGGATCTCTTCCTCCCATCATACACAAATACTAACACTTCCTCCATGATGCTTCTTTCAATGTAACTTCTCTATTTGAAATAGAACAAGGTGATGTCCCTCCCAATAGTAGTGATTTTTATTTATCTAGAAGAAATTAATCTTTGAATTTAACAAAAGCAACATTTTTTTGCAATTTCTATGTTCATCTCGAACATTAGATAATTTTCTACTTTATCGGTTCTTAAGCACACCGAACTTTTCCTTCAAGGGCTCCCAAACGAGTTTAGATAGTTCTAATATGAATGAGCCCCTTCTATCCAAAGGAGACAAAAGAAAGTCCCATAATCTATTAGAGATATGTAGAGGAAAGCAAGTCCATATATTTGAAGTTACTGCGTATTAAAGCTAAATCTGAACTAAGAAGCATTCAGTATTTACTAACCTAAGTCAGGCCGCGCCAAAAAAATTGGGTTTCAAGAAACTAGGAACCGTAAGCCCTAAACTGCCAATCTCCACCTCCATTTCACATTGCATACATTAAAACCCGACCACTTAAAAAAACCTGCAGATCCTACAGAAACGCTCTCATCTTCGAGAAAAAAATCCAAAGGGCGCGCATCCCTTCCTATGCAAAATCGTCGTATCCTATATCAGATCTGAGCGATCGCCACGGCGAGTGCTCCTCGAGATCATCGTGATCATCATAAGATTCGTGACCTAAGCGACATCGATTGACAAAAGGGAAACCCTAAAACATCAAACTGAAGCGTCGAAATCGGAGGAGAGAGCATACCGCCATCGGATCTGAGGACGACTTCAAGACGAAGGCGACGAGGCCGGAGGGGATTTGAATCTGACACGGGCGAGGACAAGTGACGGGCACTGGACTAAGAACTTTGATTACCGGGATCGGGTCGGTTGGGCTAAACTCCTCAGAATTGCTGTTTGGTTGGATCAAGGGATGCGATGTAACGTTATTTGTGATTGAATTTCAATCCATAAATGTAGGGCTAAATCGGTAATTTGATAATCAAAGATCCTAAAAACGAGTCGCACTAGAGTGTGCCTATGTTGCGTGGGGGCCCGTAGGGA
The DNA here is from genome assembly GCA_037367405.1 of Ottelia alismoides. NCBI lineage: Eukaryota > Viridiplantae > Streptophyta > Magnoliopsida > Alismatales > Hydrocharitaceae > Ottelia > Ottelia alismoides. Next base: position 43,757 of record JAZKJV010008606.1, on the reverse strand, counting down.
TGCAAACGGATACCGATATATCCGTATCCGATCCGTCACCGTATCCGTTTTATACATATTTTGACATCCCTATTCGTATCCGTTTAAAAGGGATACGGATATGGATATCGTTTTGATATCCGCAAACATCTGTATCTGTATCTGTATCCGTATATCCGTTTTAGTATATAAATATAGTCTTAGATTTATTTTTGACCATATATAACATAATTCTCTACCTCATTTTACCATATTTATATACTTTTTATGATACAAACACATTTAGTAAATTAATATTATGTATTTTTCATCCAATTCTTATATATTTAAGTCGATTCTATAGAGTATTTCTAACATTACTCGTGTGCGATCGGTATCCGTTTTACATCCGTATCCGTTTTTAAGGATATGGTAAGATAGCTTTAATATCCGTCAATATCCGTATCCGCATCTGTATTCGTATTAAAAACAGATAAGGATATGATAATACCTATATCCGTATCCGCATCCGACCGTTTGCATCTCTAGTGGGGGCGTTGACATTGATGTCCGTTTTTATTCTTAACATCGTCTAATTTGCAACTTGCTCCCCTAACTTTCGGTGGGGTTCCCTCGGTCGTCTTTACTAGCTTTTTGTGGTCAGGTTGGATTTGAGTAACATGCGAATCATAATTGTTTGGATGGTTAGGAGGATTGAAGAGGGTTGAAATGATAAATGTGATGTAATGTGACATGGATAATGAGTTATATTGATTATAATGTGTTTTTATGTTAAATATTTTTTATTTGAACGTGGTTAAAAAACATTATAATAAACAAATTATACAACCCATCCAACTAATTTCAATCCATGAATGTAGAGATAAAGCAGTGGGTATGTCAGGTTACCCAAGGGTAACCTGGCAACCAAATGAGCCCCTATAGATGGACGGACATAGGGCTTCTCGTCACTAGGAGGTGACTTAAGAGAAAGAGTTTTATGGATGATGGCAGGTGGGATAAGGCTTTCGTCCCGAGTCTTTATATATCAGGGATGAGTAAGAGATGATGTCCATTGCAGAGTATCAATTTTTGTTTGTCTGAGACTAGTGGACATTTCTGATCAGAGGAGTTTATCGAGAGAATCCTTGTTCCCCTCTTTTGGAAAAGCATATGATGGTATCGTTCTATTGATTATTTGTGTGTTTAAACATATGATCTCTCTTTTTACGATCGAGTGTATTTCCTTGATAGCCTTTTCATATAACATAGATGATGGTCATGATTCTGTTTATGCAATATGTATGTACGTGCGTACGTATGTGTTTGGGTATCTTTATACAGAGAGAGTGGTCAAGTTGTGTTGCCTGTATATGTGATTTTGATAAACTTACATACTTTGTAGTTATAGGTTGCGTCTAATATTGAGCTTTTTGTAATGTGTATTTGTTATATAACCTTGTTTGGGTTTTTTTGGCTTGTTTTGATTTTGATTTGTGATAGTTTCACTACGAAGAATGTGTTTGACTCAGCTTTTTTCTTGGGCTATTAAAACATGTATTCTTATGTGTTATATATACCTAATGCATATAAATACTTAAAACACGTAATCATACAAATTAGTAGACTTTTATGTTTAAATATCATATATTATGCCCCCATAGATTAGTGATGTCAAAATCATCATAAAAAATTATACAAAAACTTGCAACCTGCTAAAATGGAATTAAAAATACTCAAAAATGACCAAACCACCAAAAATATGTAAATTAAGTAGAAAATTGATGTATATGTTCTAGTATATCAATGTAATTAGTTTTACTAAAGTTATGTAAAAACATTTGCACATGTATGTATGTATTTTTTATTTATATTTATTCCTATTCCATGGTGTTTTTATCTCCTTTTGGTACTTTTTGTGTTTAATATAAAAATAAGATTAACATATTGTTAACATCAACCTTCATATTACAATAAAATTATTGTTACTTTATAATTAGCATAAGTATTCATTCAATTATAATTGATAGTACTATCATTATAACCATTATAAGTGTAAATATTGCTGATATAATTATAATTAATATTATGCATCATTAATTCAACCATAAGTACTGCTGATATAATTTTTACAAATGCATTACTATCAGTATTAATTTTATTTTTATTTTAATATTTCTATGTTGATAAATAATTCTTTTGTTTCATCAAGATTGAACCCAAGGAAATGAACCTGACCCTAATCTCTCCACGTTGCTCTAAGATATTAATCGAAGATGGGTCATGCAATGTCCAATCTGTAAGGGACTGACCACTTAGAATCGGTGATTAGTGATTTCAAGGAGGAGTGATTAATTTTCAAATACCCTCTTTAGCAAGGGGGGTTTCCCAATATCAAAGTGTATGATATGGAACTTTTAGAATTTTCATTATAGGTGCACATCTAGCCTTCTTTTTCTAGCTTGAATCAACGTCAATTTAGTTTTTTAGTTTGTTTTGTTCCATTAGAAAGCTTGGTGTTCGATGTTTCAATTTTTATTTTCAATTTCTAGATCCATCATCTTTGAGTGTTTCAATTTTACTCTTAGCAAAAACATTTTTTCTTGCATTGTTTTTTTTTCTCTGTATTTTCATCGGGTTTGATCTGGACCTTCACAGTTGTCCATCAAATGATTGAGAGAAATCCACTTAAATGGATTACATAGATTGCTAGTGATTAATTTGATGATGTCCCTTCTTGATCTAGATGTTGTATGCCTCGTAGCTAAACATACACGTGACAACTTCTACTTTACTACTGCATTAACATGGCCTCCTCTCTAAAGTTCAACTTAAGACTTGTGAGTTCTTGAACCACATATCTGATGTAATGCCTCAAAATTTTGACTCTTTTCAAAAGCCTCAGAATCTATTAAATATTATACCCAAAAGAAGTGTCAAGTCATAATATTCCTAATAAGAGAAAGATCGTGTGTTTTCGTGTTTAACCGAGAGATTATAGTCATTTTAGTGAAGAAAGATCATGGATAAAAAATAGAATTATGAGATTTGAAAACCCTCTACACATTTAGAAGATATTTTCGATGGTTAGTTATATTTTATCTAGATGTTGGTTAATTTTCAAATACCTCCTTTAGCAAAGGGGTTGTTCCGATATCAAGTGTATGATATGGAACTTTTGGAAGATATTTTGGATACATGTTTACTTTTGATCTAGATGTTGATTAATTTCGAAATACCCCATTTAGCAAGGGGGTTATTCCAATATCAAGTGTATGATACGAAACTTTTAGAATCTCCATTATAGGTTCACTGCACATATAGCCTTCTTATTCTAGATTGAATCAACATCAATTTAACTTTTTAGTTTGTTTTATTCTATTGGAAAGCTTGTTGCTTTATGTTTCGATTTTTATCTTCAATTTCTTGATCCATCCTCTTTAAGTTTTTCAATTTCACTCTCAAATTCGGCAAATACAATTTTTGTTGCATTATATATCTCTCTATTTTCATTAGGTTTGATATGGGCCTTCACTAATAATTGTCTATCAAATGGTTGAGAGAAATCCACTTAAATGGATTGTATAGATCGCTAGTGACTCATTTGATGATGCACCCTTTTTTATGTAGATGTTGTATGTCTCCTAGTTAAACCTCCACATGATAGCTTTCTTAGCCATGTGAGCTCGGGACGAACCATTCCTACAATAGACGTTATTGTAATTTTTGATATATCAATAAAGGGTATTGATTTATTTCACTTAATGTCTGAGACTAAATGAATGAATGCACTAATAAGGTCCCTTTGCGAAATTAGAGTTGTGTACCCTGGACATCTTAATAACCATACAACAGTTGATTCGATGGTTAAATCATAGAGGTCGGTGCTTGTCTGATATCTAAAGAGTTAGATTGAGGACTCATCGGGCGCCGTCAAACGATTGTTAAGAAATGATCTCTAACTGAGAAGGAGATATCAATTCATCTATAAAGGCTAATATCTGACTGACCTCTTGATGCAAGTCCTCTACACAGGAATAGAGATTTGGAGGTGTCAGATAAGTTAGGTCAAAGAGTTGACATAACGAGAACAAGATAACCAAGACTTGTGTCATATGTTGTCACGACATAGGCATGCATCCTCTGACCGAAGACAAATGTATTGCTATATGTGTATGTATGTACATTAAGTGAACCACTAGGTTGATGACTTAATCAAGATCTATACATCAGCAAGCTGGTGTGCATATGAGAGCATATGAGTAATATGATCTCTTAAAGGGATCATACGTGTCCACTATTGAACCAAAAGACACTAGCTCACTCATGAGGTATTAGAATCGATCAAATTCCATGCATGGTCGTCTTGCTTTGGAAGCATGATGTATGATGTACAAGAATTAGGAATACTCGAGGGTGATGTGATAGTAAATGATTGTATAATCATGAATCTTCTATTTTGAGGGAGTGATGAAACGTGTCTGGATTTTAGTGACTCCTCTCAATAGATTGGTGATCTGATTTCGGTCTAATCTGAATGTGATTCGGACGTAATGAGAAGATTCGATTTACGATTTGATTTAATCAAACACCTTTGAGAGGTCTCCGAGATCTAGATTTGAGATATGATCTCAATCCAAGTTACTATACATGGAATATAGACCCAAGTCACTATACATGGAATGTACAATCGTCTTGTCCTAACCTCCAAGTATCCACAGAGAAAGCGCGTTATTCTTGAAAGATTTCAAGAATAATTTTATTATTGATAATATCTATAAGCATTAGGAAATTGATGATTAAATGTAATTTAATTATCATGAATAATATGAATATGATGCATACTATTTGTTCACATGAGATTAGTCATCTAAAATAATTAGATATGATTTAGTTATCAAGGATATGATTAATGTGGATACCACTATCCAGAATAATCATAAATCTTGTAAATATGATCTATAATATGATGGAGAGATTTAATTGTAAATAGTATTTACGAATTAAATGTTGGTGTGATTTGGATTCACATTGGACAATTAATTGTAAATGCAATTTACATTTTATATTGGATGTATGAATATGATTCATAATTGTCAATGGCATGATTGAAATTATCAAAAAAATAATTATGAATTATTTTGGTGAATAATTTTGCAACAAAAGTTGTTGCACATGTGGAATACTTGGAGAGATGTGAGATCTCTCATTTAAGGAAGAAGAAAGCTACCTTCCTCTTTGACAGGGTGGAGGGTCATGGAGTCCTACTCCTTCTATGAGCGTCCACTCTATTAAGGGGAGGAGACCTATCCTTGTTCCCTTATTTTCATATGAATATGATTTGAATTAAATTAAATGTGTTGTAAATTATTTGCAACATATTTAATATATTTTAAATTGATTATTTTTTTGTTGCATATTTATGCAATAAAATCATGATAATTGATTGAAAGTATAAAATAATATACACCATTTATTATTGTGTGCATGTGGATTGAGATCCATGGACATCCAAATTGTTATAAAAAGGCAAGTTTTTGCTCTTTTTTACAACAATTACAAGAGCAATCATTCTTTCTATTCTCATACGCGTCCATCCTCTCTCTCAATACTATGATCATCCACCATATGGACCTAGAGAGCTTGATAGTCGTCGTGACGCCTTGTGCCGTCGGATTGACTGCTCGTGTATCTACATCTTTTCGGTGCATCTTGCTTGTGAGGAAGCCTATCAATTTCGTGCAATGAAATCAGGAGACTCCGTGCTCGATTTTCAATTCGGATTGCGGGAAGCACCCATCTCATTCACATGCATGCAATCCTTCATCGGATAATTATATATATATATATATAGGAATTTTATCCAGAGGGCACTGTGCCCATTTTATATAAAATGAGCCCTTATTCCCAACCGTTGGATTAAATCATGCGATCCCATGATTATAGGAACCACGATTGTAACCGCCATTTTTGTAAAAATGAAAATTAATTACATTCCTTAATTAGCAAATGAGTCATTTCTTCTCGCGTCATTTTCTATCGAGGAAAAAAACCCCTTCTTGTCATTCGCGAGAGCTTCGAACGATTCTTTACTCGTAATCTGGAACCAAAGGTACTTTGATTTGCAATTTATAATTTTTATATGTTTTTCGTTACATGTTTTCGTTTCTAATATGTATTTAATAGGTTCGTGTATGGATAATTCGCGAGTAGATTTTGATCTTGATACGTATGATTCAACGATGAAAGACGACTTTGTCCATGGTTCAGAAAGTGAAGATTATTTATGTGAATTAGAAGATGAAGGCAATCTTTTCGATCTGATTGATGTCCACAAGAACTCTGGAAGATTAGGTATTTTTTATATATTTTATGTAATCATATGAATTTTATTTTCAAGTTGTTCATTGTTTCATTGAAATTTTGAAATTCGTATCATCATCAAATTTAAATAAGATCTAGTATTATGTAAGCATCTTTTAAGTATCTGTAAGATCTCAGAGCAAACAAGTAATATATGTAAGATCAAATATCGTAGCACATGTAAACATCAGTAAGATTTATTATGACACAAGTAATATTTTTATATTCAATAGTAATATTTGCAAAAGAATCAGTAAGCACTAGTGTAGCACATGTAAGTATCAGTAATATTTATTATGACATAAGTAATATTTTCATTTTCGATAGTAATATTTGCAAAAGAATAAGTAAACTCCTATGTTTCAGATGTATCAGTAAGTTATATGGTATCACGAAGTAATATTATCAATCTCATTAGTAATAACTGCAAAAGAATAAGTAAGTATCAGTAAGCTATGTTATGACACGAGTAATATACATAAATTCAATAGTAGCACTAGTGTAGCACATGTAAGTCTCAGTAAGCCTTATTATGACATAAGTAATATTTTCAATTTCGATAGTAACTTTTGCAATAGAATAAGTAAGCTCTTATGTTTCAGATGTATCAGTAAGTTATATGATATCACAATGTAATATTATCAAACTCATTAGTAATAACTGCAAAAGAATACGTAAGTATCAGTAAGCTATGTCATGACACACGTAATTTACATAAATTCAATACTGATACTTTAAATACGTAAGAATACGTAAGTATCAATAAGCTATTGTATTAGTAAGTTATGCAATATCATGATGTAATATTAGTAAACTCATTAGTAATAATTGCAGAAGAATACGTAAGTTCAGTATATTAACGTTCATATGGTTTATATTGTACTTTTAGTATATTAACGTTCTGATAACACTATGTATATTTTTTCCATTTCACAGGTGGTTACATAATCAACGCAGCTGATATTTGAAAGTATTGAAGTCAGATGATATTCAAAGGATCGAGAAGACCGAAGCTTATTTTGGCATACCCCATTGCACTTTATAGAAGAATTCCATTTTTTTTATGTTCCCCTTCTTTGTAATCTTTCTAAATTGCGTACTATTCATCAAGTATGAAGTTGTGTGTTTATGATCTGGTTGTAAGTTATTTTCTATTGTTCAATTTCCATTTGTAATTTACAAGTATGTATAAGTAAGCTGGTACTTGTCAATGGTCTTGTAAGTATGAATCATGTTTCAGTAAATTTTGTGAATGAATCAGTAAGTTATGTCTCTCACATGTTTTAGTAAGTTTGGAACATGTATCAGCAACTTTGAAGAATGAATCAGTAAGTTAATTTTATTAATCAGTATATATTACCCATATTTTCTTTGACGTGTGCATCAGTAAGTATGAAGCTTGTATAAGTAAGTTTTTAAGGACATCCGTAACTTTCATCATTATAAACGTAAGTATCAGTAACTTAAATAATAAGTAAGTTTTTCTGTATCATATTTAACTATAAGTAAGTTTCTAATATATTACAAGTAATAATCTCAAAATCATTAGTAAGTTATTACGTATCATTTGTAATTATTAGTAACTTAAAACATAATATATGTATCTAATGTAAGCACTTGTAAGCGGTCGTTAATAGGATTTAGAAGATTTTTTAAGCATTTGTATCAGTAAGATATTAGTTTATTCAAGTAATATTTCCAAAATCAACCTTAAATTTTTATGTAGTATATGTAAGTAATAGTAAGTATTAGTAAGTTTTTATGTAGTATATGTAAGTTCTTATTGTTCACTTTTCGTTAGTAATTTCCAAGACTGTATAAGTAAGTTGATACTTGTCCATCATCAGTAAGTATGAATCATGTTTCAATAAATTTGTTGTATAAATCAGTAAGTTCTTGCATGTGACATGTTTTAGTAAGTTTGGTATGTATCAGTAACATTGAAGAATGCATCAGTAAGGGGTTTTTATGTATCAGTATATATTTCCCATATTTTCTTTGACGAATACATCAGTAAATATGAAGCTTGTATCGGTAAGTTTGTAGAAGACATCAGTAACATTCATCATTATAAAACGTAAGTATCAGAAACTTAGATAATAACTACGATTTTTTGTATCATATATAAGTATAAGTAAGTTACTAACATGTCACAAGTACTATTCTCAAAATCATTAGTAAATTATTACGTATCATTTGTAAGTATTAGTAACTTATAGCATAATATATTTTAATCCGTAAGTTCTTAGCTTATTCAAGTAAGATTTTCAAAATCAACTTTAAGTTCAAATAGTAGTATATTTAAGTAGTAGTAAGTTATACAATACTCAAGTAATATTGTCTAAAGCAATAGTAACTTTTTTATTTAGCATTGTATGTATCAATAACTTAATGCATCTGTAAGTATCAGGTAGTAGACGAATGTATCATCTGTAATAATTTCAACAATCAACAATCAACAACCATCAAAATTTTCTCATTCATAAAGAATTCCATGTTCAAAAGAAAGATACTACATTTAAATTTTGAACAGTACATGTACATATTTACATCATCTCTATATACATGTCTAAGATATCACATTTCTGTTAATCTTTCTTCTGAACACTTGTAAGTAGTATAGCTGCTATCTCCGCACGAAACTTGGGGATATCTTCGTTTCGGAACACTGGATCTTTTCCTTTGCAAATAAATTCCATATACTTCATTACATAAACCCCACAATCAATGGAATCACTTCGCTGCATTGGGATTCCTTTTTTTATCTCTACTGGCCACTTTTCAAGGTGCTCTCCAGTAAATAGCCAGGAGTATTCTGCCATCCAATCAACCTAAGGGTATTGTTAAAGAAATATGTTAGTAAAAAAAATATCAAAAATGGATGTATCACAAAATTTTATATCTTTTTACCCATTTTTTAACATCCATGAGGTGTTTTTTCATCCCAGCAAGTGAATTGTATGAAATGAATTTCTTCTCATCAAAATCAGCAACGAGAAGATGCCAATGATTGGAGGTGTGGATTACACAAAAGGCTTTTTTTACACTATCAAACATTGTTCTTGTGCATGAGAACAAATTATTTAGAGCCTCATAATCTTCTTCTGTTATTTAATGAATAAGTAACTATTTCCCATATTACATTTGGAGAATACATTCAGTAAATTTGAAGGTTTTATCAGTAAGTTAGATGAAGACATTATTAAGTTCCATCATCTTATCAGTAACTTTAATATCAGTAAGTTAGATGAAGACATTAGTAAGTTCCATCATCTTATCAGTAACTTTAATCTTTAAACTTAAAATAACATTAGAGTTATGGTTCTAATATTGGAATATGTATCAGTAACATAGAATTAGGCAGCAGTAACTTACAATCTTTAATCTGTAATATTGATGTATCATTAGTAACTTTCTAAATCTTATCTATCAGTAATGTTCTTACTTCTCAAATTTATTTGTAAGATCGTAACACATATAAGTAACATTGAAGAATGCATCAGTAAGTATATTTAATGTATCAATAACTATTTCCCATATTACATTTGGAGAATACATTCAGTAACTTGGAAGGTTCTATCAGTAAGTATGATGAAGGTTTCAGTAACTTCCATCATTTTATCAGTAATATTAATTTTTACAATTAAAATAACAAGAGTTATTCTTGTAATTTTGGAATATGTATCAGTAACTTAGAATCATCAAGCAGTAAGTTTACTTTATTTATAAGTAACTATATTTAATATAGAATTTTAGAAGCGATAACATATTTGTTCTTAAACGAAAAAATTAAACGATAAATCATTTCAAAATATTTGAAGCGATAAACTATTTGTTCTTAATCCAACAACCAAAATTTTTCTTACTATCAGTACCTGTACATGATTTTTTAATAAGTCTGCATCAAAATTTAGTAAGATCTGAATCGGAATTTAAATATGTTTAAATTATAGGAAAGAAAATATTTTCAAAATGTTCTTCAAAGACGACTATACATAAAAACTTACTGATGTCGAAGATGAAGCGACCTCAAAGCGACCTCGAAGATGAAGGCGTACGAAAGAAGGTATTGGCTTTGTTTGATCGCCGTTCTTCGTAATAAGGAAACACAATTTTGTTTTTGTTAATCATCGTAACAAATGGCGTCAATGAAATTAATTTACCGCCCATATTTCTCGCGATATCAGTTATTGTATTCAAAATATGCCATATTTGAAATTATCATCGAAATTTTATTTAGACCTCACGATTTTAATCGGACGTCTACAATTAGGGGCCTATTAATTGCTAAATGGGCACAGTGCCCGATATATATATATATATATATATATATATATATATATATATATATATAGGGTTATATGTGGTTGCCCCCACCTTATTTTCACAAATTTTTATTTTTTTGAAAAATATCACCATGTATATTCATCCATTTATCCCTCCTATATTCAATTCAAATTTCGTCAGAAATAGAGACTCCTACGACCTCCATCTCGACAGTCATTTTTTAACGGTTCTTAGAATTGCCCAAAAATGGCCCAAAAATTGGGCGGGGCAACCATGTTGGTCGCCCCCACTATTTTTTACAATTTTTTTATTTTTTGGAAAAATATCACCATGTATATTCATCCCTATATCCCTCCTATATGTCACTCGAATTTCGTCAGAAACAGAGACTCCTACAGCCTCCATCCAGACGCCATTTTTTTAACGATAGGATGATTTTTTAAATCTACCATGTCTGGATGGAGGCCGTAGGAGTCTCTATTTCTGACGAAATTCGAGTGACATATAAGAGGGATATAGGGATGAATATACATGACAATATCTTTCAAAAAAATAAAAAAAATTGCCCAAAAATGGGACGGGCAGCCATGCTGTGTATATATAGAGACACACACATTAGATAAATATACATACATGCATATATACATATTGGACTATTCGACAACGAATTAGAACTTGCAAGGTGGTTGTTCACAAGTTATATTTTCGGGTGAAAAGTGTAAATCTTGGACATCGATGCCCAGTGATATTTGTTATTAACGGTACTGCTATTTGTTTTATCGTAGAGCTTATGAAAAAGTGGTTATGAGTTGTAATCACTAATCATAGAGAACCTACTATCAATTTTGACAAGTGCCTATGAAGGCATATATATGCTTACTAGTACTAATGTTGTAAGTGAGTGTTTTCAAGTGGGCATGCAGTATGATAATGCCAAATTCAAGAAACCAACACAATCCAATTAATTTAATCGGTAACTTCTCATATCATTCATAGATTTTACCAGATCCATTTGCAATCGTAGGAAAACCCCTTGATGACGAAGCCAAACTCACCCATCTTGGGATTACAATTTGGTTTCATGCTATTTATTAGCTCTTAGCAAAGCCTCATTCCGATGTTTTGAAAAATATTATCATGTATTTTCATAACTATATCTATCTAGTATATCATTCCAATTTCGTCAGAAACAAAGATTTACGTACCCTTCATTCAAAATAATTCGATTATAATAATTCTAAGATCGTTAAAATTACTTATTATGTATGAAGGGTATATGAGTCTCTGTTTCTGATGAAATTGAAATGACATATTAGAGGGATATAATGATGAAAATACATTATGATTTTCCAAAAAAATCGTCGAAATATGGGTCGGGAGCATCCCCATTAAACCCATATTTCCCATATTTTGATGATTTTTTTATTTTTTTTGAAAAATATCGTAATGTATTCTCATCATTATATCCCTCTAATATGCCATTCTAATTTCATCAGAACAAAGATTCATATACCCTCCATACAGAACGGTTCAATTTACAGTAATTCTAAAAGCATTAAAATTACATGTTCTACGTAAAGGTGATAAATTTCTGTTTCTTGTTAAATTGAAATTACATATTAGAGATATTAGAGAGATACCACGAGGAAAATATTATTTTAAAAAATAAAAAAAATCACCGAAATTCATGACGGGACATACTTTATATACACACAGCTCCTGGGAGGAAAACGGTGGATTGGATCGTGTGGAACTGCGCGCCTCCTTGTAGTTTGGAGCCCCCCTCTCCAATCCATTTTTCTTACTAATATGGGAACGTTGGGCAACACTGCCATTCTCGATGTTGTTTTGGATGTATTATGCGCATGGCTCAAACTCCATTTTTATTTAGTCCATGTCTTTGAAATGATCTCCATCGTCGGATCGAATCTTTCTTAGAAGAATTCTATCCAACATGATCAACACTACAAAGGATATTCACAAAGTAGGAGAGTGAGTTATAAGCTGGGGAAATTACTATCTGACAACTTCAACTTAAACTTCCCAGATGATTGTCGACTTGGCCAAAGTGTGGGCCACCACGGATGGACGAGGTTCTAAAACCCTTGTCTAGAGTCCGGGTTGGGCCATACCATGGGCGATGTCTCTAGTCCCAAGCCCGATACAGGTCTCGATCGAACTAGCCCAAGAGCCTAATCTAAAGTATTTTTCTTCTTGGTTTTTTATATTATTTATGGAGATAAATAAAATTTTTAAGCATTATATAAAACTTTCTAAATCTAAGTAGGTATTACATATTAAATTGCTAAATATAGTGTTGATAATACAAATTAAAATTTGATGTATATTATATTAAATGTATGTAAATTTTAAGTTTTCCATAACATATTTTCATTTTTATGGGTAGACTTACGTAGGGCTGCCCCTTTCATGAATTTCATGGTCCAAGCTCATCTTGTAATTGGGATGGGCAAGTGGACCTCCGGGTCCATTGGACCGGTCTAGATGGTTGCCAACATATTTACTGAATTGGATCAGGGTTTAGGATTTAAGGTTTAAGGTTTTAGAATTTATGGTTGAGATTGAGAGTGGAAATGGACAATCAAATCGAGGCGTACTATACGTGGCAGAGGAGCGAAAAACTTGTCATGGCAGTCCATCGATCGTGGAAAAGCATTAGGATAGGTGAGGAGGTGAGAGTGGCAATAGCAATAGTTGGTGCTTTTGCAGGATAAAGGCACTTCTAGAGGTGATATTATGCTCCATTTTGTACTTCAACTAGAATAAAATACCTTGGTAAAGAAGAATTATGGCAACTAAATGTCTTAGCTATGGATTGTTTCCTTTGCAATGAAGTTTTGGTTGTGGCAAAGTATGACATATTTTAGCTACATATTCATTACACATTGTGTTCAACTAATTTTCCATCGCTATATTAATTAAATTATTTGACTATCCTACTTTCATCAATATATTTTTCTATGATGGGTAGACTGCATATTCAAAGTTTTTTGTTGCCACAATTATAGAATTAGGTGACGAGGGTGGTTGCTACAAAATTTTAATATTTCAAAAAATTATCATTTCATTTTATTATGACTTTTATATTTTTTATAGATGAAATTACTTACACCCCTGTACATTTAGCTTATGTTACTTATATTTAACTTACATTAAAAAGAAAATTATGTTGCCACAACATTTGTTCTTCTTGTGATAATGGAAACTTGGATGGAGAAAGCTAGACATTTTGTTACCACAAAAAGGGATAATTTTGTAGTGTTCTCATCATCTGTAACGCTATTTCTCCTCCGTCACTGCCATGCATGCATGATGACTCCATGGGGCCATCGAATTCTAGAGAGAGAGAGAGAAAGAGAGAGAGATGAAGAGTAGTCTAGACACTCCATACTATTTGTTGGCAATGGAAAAGGTATTATAGCGATAAATTTTGTCATCAGATTTTGTAATCTTGGAAACAAAATTGACTTGTAATTTTGGAAAATGTATTATAGCATAAATTTTATCATAAGGCATGAAAGTCCTTAACCCACCTAGGAAGTGAAACCCTAAACTATGAAACAAAACTCTCTCTTCCCTCCCACATGTTCAATCTTCTTTTAGCAGTTTTTCCTAATCCTTGCTCTTTAGGCTATAAACCCGTAACTTTGTGAAAAATAATTAATCTTTGTGAAAAATAATTAATAGAAGTGTAAAAATTGAAGTGCATCATTGAGTTTAAATTCAAAAGAACACATAAATATGTATGAACCAACTCCGATGCTTGTGGCATTGGGGAGGGTGATTTATTTTTTAAGTTAACTCTCGACTGCTTTTTGATCAAGCAAAGAGCGCATTGCTTTATCTTTTCTTTTTTCATTCCTAAAGAAGATTCCTCTTGATGTAGGAGTATAAGCCACTGTCGTTCAAATAGATAAGTCTCCTATGCCACAACTTAATTTAATTATCATCATGGGTCGCATTTACTCCATCTTTGAAAATCGATGCTTGCATAACATAGAGGTTATGGCTTTACTTCTTTCATTGAGTTATAAGAGAAGTATCGTAGTGAACTTCTATTATTTGCCATCGAGTATATTGCTATAACCTTCATCATCAAGTGTTCCAATGGATATTAAATTCAGATACTTATCTGGAGCATGCCTCATATCTTTTAGCTTTAAAAGGATTATGATAGCGTTATGCTAAATAATAGTATCCCTGCGATAATACTGGACAAGGAACCATTATTTATTTTAAGAATGTTAAAATCACAAAAGTATTTTTTTGATTTTAATGTATTTTCAATTAAAATTAAGAAAGGCTTACATCGGAACAGAAGACAAGCGGGTAACAAGCTGCGCCGCTAGCCCTTTTTGAATTGCAAACCTTTCTTAATTTTAATTGTTGTCGAAGGGTATGGAAAACTTCTGTTGGCAGTTACATGCAGAGTTGAACTGTTGTCGATTAGCTATCAAGTGTCATCTATGGTTACATTCACCTTATCCATGTTATACACATTGGGCAAATCATGCTCAACAATGGCGATTGCAACAATGTCATTACTTGCTTACATCTCGCCTCTTTTTTATCTTGAGTTGGAAAAAAATATTTTTTTGATGATTTTTTTATCTTGCAATAATGACACTATAAAGCTTTGTTTGCGGATATGGACCTACTTTTGTTTTTATTTCTTCCCTTTCATTTCTAAAACTATTTCTTCCTTTAATTTCTGAGACTAGAACCTCTATCGATGAAGAATAATCTTAAGAATTTCTCCTAGTATACTTGTTCCGCACCTATTCCTTGATGGTCTTCAAGGTAACAACTCCATCATCTGTGTAGTTAGTGAGAAATTCGAAAAGTCTCCTGAATTCCTGATCGTTTGAGGAGAAAGTAACCACATACTTGGTACTTTATCTTAACATTTATCCTTATACTGGAAAGGTGACTGATAATGCATTGAAATTTGTTTAGATGATATGAAAAACAAGTATCATCTTTGAATTACAACTGCAATAATCTTTTGAGCAGAAACAACTTGTTGTTCCTTGTCTTCAAACCATACAAGTTTCCTAGTGTTTGTGTAGAGTCTCATTATAAATGTGATGATATATACTCTCATCTATAAATTAGTGGACAAATATGCATACCTTCTCATCCTTGAACTCTAGCTCTTCATTGCTCTTGGATGTGAGCTTCTTAACGGAGACAATTAGAAGGTGCATGATCTTCACAAATTTATTTAGATAAGTGTAATTCGTTCCATATAGGCTGATCAACCCTGGTAGTATTTAAGTCTCTATTATCAACCAACCCGACTTTGATACCTCTTCCCTTATATATCGAATTGTTGATAATACAAAGTTGATCAGTAGATCCTGCATAGTGTGTCAAATCCAACAATTAACCACGATCGAGTAAAATCCAACCACAAAATATAAATGCACATGAAATTTTTAAAGTGGAAATCCTCAATGTGAGGATAAAAAATCACATGGTTGATTGCAACTCAAATCACCGTGGATTTTCAAGCGCGCACAAGGATTCACAAGGTGTTTTAACGGTCTCAAAATTAATGAAATTAACCCTATATAGATGGGAATGTTAGGAATGTTTGTTTTGCATGAATTTTGAAACAAATATTCCATACAACAAACTAAGTAGATCCCCATAAATTTCCTTCAAAAAATTTAAAATCAATAAGAAAAATAGCTGGGTGTAGCTAGTTGGTTGCCCCCTGTAGCTTCCCTTTTCCCTATATGTGTGTGTGTGTGTATGTGTGTGTGTGTGTGTATTTGTATATACATAGGGATAAATGGGGTTGCCCCCTAGTAGGAGCTAATTGTAACACCCGTAATTTATAATTAGATATAAAAAGAGAGAATTAAATAATGAAATATGTGGCCACATGGTAGGCTCTGCATGTAAGGGTTGAATGACAAAAGTAGAGGGGTGTCTATATAAAATTTATGAGATATTTGTTGAGAAGCCATCAATGACATGGATCCATCCCACGTTCTCCCTTACCCTTTTTCTATAAATAGAATTAGTGACATAATTATCATCTATTAAAGTTATTAAAATAAGAGAGAGAGAATTAATGAGAGGGAGAGAGGGAGTAAACGAGTGAATGGGTAAAGAAGGAGAGAGAGAGGATGTGCATGCGTTTTTGAGAGGACGAGTGCGATTCATATTTCCTATTTTAGGAATATGATCTAATTACGCGAGAGATGGAGTGAGGGATGTAGAGAGAGAATGGACGAGAGAGATGTGCTATTTTTGGAAGAGGAATTCTTGCATGGAAAGGGACGCGTGTCATCCTTTATATCAAGTTACCATTCCTCTTCAATTGCATGGAATTACATGTAACAGCTCAATGTTAAAAAGAGAGAGGAGAAATATGGACGACAGAGAGTGAGAAGAAAGTGAGAGTTTCAAGTGTATGCAGAGGGAGAGAGAGAGAGGAAGAAGTAGAGAGAAATCCGATGTGCGCCATCTTTGAATCCAATAACAACATCCTTCCCGGTCGACGTCAAAGTTTTGATCTGGCAAAATCGGTGGAGCGTCGACGTGGGGTACGACGATTCGTATAGACAGAATCAAGGAGTCTTCACGGACGAACTTTTCGTATCATCGAGGTATGTGTCGAACACTTAGGAATGTTAGCGGGAACTATGTATTGGTCTACAATTCATATCAAGTATGCACGAACACCTTGTTTTATTTCTGGCAAAATTACACGACTGACGAATACGAGCAACACGTATCGAGATTATTATATTAATTAATATTATATCAAAAAAAATACGGTTGACAATGAATTTGGGCTCACGCATATACAAATATGAAAATATGTGTGTTATGATTAAGAGTTAATTATTCTTATGTATCATATCATTATGCATGTTTAGCTGTGGATTGATTAATAGCCGTTTTATTTGTGAATCTCAGCCTTCTTCCTTATTTGTTTATTATTTATATCATTAATGGTATGAAAATCCGTAAATCATGTTTTATAGGATTTTTGGTAAGATTGTATCTCGTCAGTTATCGGGCTATAATTATATATATATATATATCATATGTATAGCAATTAGTTAGACATTATTGTAATGTTGCAACTAATTTAGTAACCGTTTTTCCATGATTAAAGAGAAGAATGCAATGTACCTTATGTGAGTTTGCTCCATAATATATTCATGATATGATTCGGAAAACCAAAACTCAATCGGTCTCTTTATCTATGTATGACCTATATTTAGTTACGCATATATTTCTGGTAAACGCCTTACTGTGGTTTATTGATATGTGCCTTTTAGTGCAACAATAACCGCACCATACCAAGATTGTTTTATATATTTTGTTAAATAACATTTGGACCATCCACAATTGTTTTAGATATTATCACTACATAACAACAAATCATACCGCGACTATTTTATATGTTGTTGTGTTCAAATGGATGTAAATATTGATCATAGATTACCATTGGATGTGTAATAGCTTCATTAATATTGGTATAACGTATGCATCTACAGTTAGGATAGTTGGAGGGGGAAAACATGGTTACTGTAGAGAAGATATAAGTGTTAATTGTATTCTAATATTAACTTAATTAATTATTTTGAAAGGGAGATAGTTGTTTAAATACAGGCTAACTCTAATAATGATATAACCTTCACATGATACATGTATTAGTAATATGGTGGGAAGGAAGCTAAATCAATTTAAGGGTGGGTTGGTTCTTAAGTTATCACGGTACTAATGATGTGGTCTACTTAGTATCGACTTTTCTCTTTATAACAAGTTTATGAAAGCCGAACTCAATGTGTTGTTATATTATGTAATTTAAGATTTTGGCACCGACATGAATTCAAAAGAGTTATTCCCGACGTTATGAAAAAGATCGATCGATGGAAAGGAAAGAGTGTATGCATATGTATATATATTGGCTATATGTATTTTGTACAGTGAAGACATCCTCGGTTAGTGGAACCAAAAGGTTCTCATGAGCCGCTATTATATGAAAAAGAAAATGGTATTAAAAGGAGTGAGGGATTCCTTAACATGAATAATGACACTTAAACGTTAAGCGGAGCTAAGTGCTACACCTAAGGTGGGAGCCACCTCTAGAGTTCGTTTATCGATGGCCTAAAGGGCAACACCTTCCGGGGGTGTCAGGTTCAGTGGAACCTAGTGGAAAGTCCACATATTGACTCAGCGCTGATGTCATCATGTTCTATGTAATGATTGAGTGACCGCTTGTGCCAGCGGTAAAAGCCACCAAAGCCACCCAATAAATTATGAGATAAGACAAATATGCAATGAATAAGCTAAGTGCTTATGTGGAAGCCAAGTGCTTATGTGAATTATTAAGTGAACATATGCATTTATGTGAAATGCTACGTGTATATGTGTAAATATGTAAAATGTTAAGTGTGCATGTGCATTTATGTGAAATGCTAAGTGTAGAAGTGCAAATGTTTGGAATGATAAGTGTATATGTGCAATTACATGAAATGCATATGTATATAAATAATTATGTTATTGCGATGGGCATATGTGCAAACATGGTTAACCTTAAGGGTATATATGGAAAGTATGGTATGCATTGCATGAATATAAAAAGATACCCTTCTATGCATAGTTATATTTTTGAGTGATCCATATGGTGCTATTGTATGACAACAGTCGGGTATTTTTATTAACTAACATAAGGGTATTTTGTGAATGAATATGCCATGGTACTACTTTCGTGTATGATATGTTATATGAAAAAGTATATGATATGATGATAAAAATGAGAACAATGCAAATCTCTTTGTTAGGATACAATAAGGGCTTACAAGAGAAAACTCACAGCAATAGGTGTATAGGTGTAACACACAATTCCATATATGTAATCATCTTTATGAAATTATTGATATTGTAAATTTGACAAGAGAAAAATATTGAAATCCAGGCATATTATGTTATGATTAAGATCATACTCAAGGAATGTATCCCCAGATACTGCATGTTATGTACATTATTCCATGTTTTGGAATATAAAAAAATTTATAAGGATCCATTGTGGAAAATATTATCCAGCTAATAATCTGTGCATGGAGTTATTTGTACTAGCATAAGGAGACTTGATTTTTTCGCTAGCTGGCTTGACCTTTTCTCGACACATACTGAGCGTTAAGCTCATACCATGTATTTTTGTATTTTTATTGCAGGTCAATGTGAGGATAAATTTAGTGGCAGTTGGAAACTTATTGCGAGGCATGAAGGAAGGATATCATTGTGCCCACTGGAACGAAAGATCTTGGATATGTATTAGAGATGTGCTCTTTTATGGATAAGAAAAATATTAGATGGTTCATGACTGTTATGTGTGATATCATTGATGTTTTGAGTAACACTCGGATCCGACGTGGCATTTGATATGCTTCCGCTGGTCACCGTGGATCCGGGCTGTTACACTAACTTAACTCCCCACCTCATTTTCTCTATTTTTTATTTTTTAATTACTTCCATGAATATTCATCACTATATCCCTATATTATGTCGTTCAAATTTAGTAT
The DNA here is from genome assembly GCA_037367405.1 of Ottelia alismoides. Classification (NCBI taxonomy): domain Eukaryota; kingdom Viridiplantae; phylum Streptophyta; class Magnoliopsida; order Alismatales; family Hydrocharitaceae; genus Ottelia; species Ottelia alismoides. Next base: position 23,577 of record JAZKJV010008606.1, on the reverse strand, counting down.
GCAATAGAGACTCCTACGGCCTCCATCCAGACAGCCATTTTTTAATGGTCATATGATTTTTTAAATCGACCATGTCTGGATGGAAGTCGTAGGAGTCTACACATTTTATCCCCCCCCCCACACACACACACATAGGAGAAACTTCCAATAAGGTTGACCTTTCCTGGATGCATGGAATTATGGAAAGCCATGCCAATTTAGTTACTTTTCCTATTTATTTTACAAATTTTAACTCTATAAACTTAATAATAAATATTGACATAATATGTATATCAAGATATATTTATGATAATATTATTCTATTGGACAAAAATATTAGTTACAATATGGATGCTATATTTTACAAAACAGTACGATCAACATTATTTTACAATATGTAGTTTATATTTTATAAAATTATTAAACAATTTACAAATTTGTTAGTGGCTTTTTAGATTTCAGGAAAGGTCCACCTCATTCGAAGTGCCCCCTATTTATGTATAGAGGACATGGAAGCTACTACATGGAGTAGCTAACCTTAACTACTACATGCCCTTTTTTATCATTTTTTTTATTTTTGGAAAATATCATAGTGTATTTCATCATTATATCCATCTAATATGTCATTCCATTTTTATCAGAAACAGAGTCTCTTACGCCATCCATCTAGAATAAGTCGACAACAATTCTAAGACTGTTAAAATTACATGTTCTTGATGGAGGACATATGAACCTCTATTTCTAACGAAATTGGAATGAATGACATATTTGATGGATATAGTGATGAAAATATAGAGTGGTATTTTCTAAAAAAACGGCAAAAATGGCATGTAGTAGCTAATGTTAGCTACTCAATATAGTATCATCCCTTCTCTCTCTCTCTCTCTCTCTCACACACACACACACACACACACACACACACACACACACACACATATATATATGATTCTTTATCACTTGTGCTCCTTTGAGATATTGTAATATCAGTTATGCTCTCCCTTTTTTGGACTATCACATATGCTGCTGAATTCTTTCACATTTTATCACTTGTGCTCGTTAGTTTAGTTGATGTCCATCTGCATCTCAAACATACGTTAAAATTTGGGACATAGAGGTAATTAAATTGATTAACTTGGGTAGATATGTCCTTCGTTTTTCCTCCCTCATCCCTCCTCTTCCTCTGACATCCTCCTTCTCCTTCACCCCCTCTTCCTCAAGCCCGCCCATCCAACCCTCCTTTGATCACCTACTCCTCCCCAGCCCCTCCCCCTCCAGTAGGTCCTCCTTTCCCCCTTCTCCCCAGCTCTGCCCCTTAAAGCCCTCCTCCGACCACCTCCTCCTCCCCAACCCTGTCCCATCAAGAAGGTCCTCCTCTGTCTCCTCTCCCCAATCCTGTCCCCTCCAGTAGATCTTCCTCCTCCACTCCCTCCTCCACCAGCCCCCTCCCCCTCTACACCCTCCTTTGACCACCTCCTTCTCGCCAGCCCCACCCCCTCCACCAGGTCCTCCTCATCCTCCACCATTCCTTCCCAACCATGACCCCTCCAGGCCATCCTCCGACCACCACATCCTCGCCAGCCTCGCCCCCTCCAGCACCTCCTCCGAAAAATCCCCTTCCATAGCTGTTCGAACTAGAAGGAGCTCCATCGTTCTCTTGTGGACTTCGCGAGATATATTTCCGAGCAGCGTAACAACCATATTTTGTCTCCTTCAGCTCCTTGGAGGGCTCTCGAGGAAGGAGGAGATCCGAAGGAGGTGGAGGGCGACAAAGTGGAGGTAAGGGGGGATTTGGGGGAGGGATTGGGGGGAAGAAAGGGGGAAGGTGTGTTTGGTCAATTTTACCCCTCTTAACCACGCGCTGGTTCAAATGAATCATGGTTAAGTTGAACTCAATGACGTCAAAATTGATGGAAGGGCAAATGTTATAAATGTGAAAGAAGTTATATTAAAAAAGGGGCATAACTTATATTCTAATATCTCGAAAGGGAATCAGTGATAAAAACCATATATATACACACATTAATATTGCTATCTGGATCTCGGAAATGGTAGGGCTCCTGTTCGCGTCATCATTGCATTCAAGACGAGACATTAATTAGTTGCCTTTATCCACAAATGTCTCAATATATACTTTTCCTCCTTTTTTTAAGTCGGTATTAATGTGGTGCACATTAATCAGGCCGTGTCGTTGTATGCGAATAACATTTAATCAGATGTATCTTTCTTCGACGAATAATATTTACACCTTATTTGTTGTAAAAACCTGCTGCTACTTTTTTTTTTAATTTGGTCGAATGGAAGTTTGTTAAAAAAGAGTTTTTTCCCTCTCTCCAAAATGTCCATTTTAAGTAGGATGTTATCAAAAAGTCCCATTTGACCGAGAAGAACTTTTCCGATCCATCTCTTTTAGAAGACAACAGAGCATGTTGATCAGACTCGTCAGATCTCGGGAGCTCATTATATCCTCTAATTGAAGGCCACATAAAGATTATTTGTAACATTTTATCGATCTATGATAATTTATTGGGATTGGACTCAATTGTATTCAACATCTATCATTTGAAATATTTAAATTCAAAAGTGATGAAGCACGAGAAAACATGCATTGAGTATCAACGCGCTTTCATCCCTTTTGGTTTTGATACTTTTCATTTCTTGGCATCACAAGCTGTGGAGTGGAGCTTTTGAAGAGGGCCCAAAAAATATTGAGCAGTAACGTTATGGTTCCTAAGTCTATAGATGTAGTTTTTAAAAGAACTGATTTTGCAATTCAAAAAGGACTAACAACACAACTTATTGCTCGCTTGTCTCCTATTTCGATGTAGTCTTAATTCTCTACTATTCAAATTATTGATTAATAATCCTCAACTCTTAAAACTCACACCCATATCATCAAAAGCTATGTCAAGTAGTATAATCATGCACTCTTAGGCCCTTTTCATTTGGAGACTAAAAGGTCAATTCCCTGCCTGGTACGATTCCTAATAGTACGCCTATTCCCATCCACATTCCATTATTTCACATTGTTCTACCCTTCATTCATATCTTTATTCCACCTTACTTACCTCAGTCTACATTATTCTTCTCATTCATATCTTTCCAGCCGAACATAGAATAAACCCTTATTTTCCTTATTCCACATCCTTATTCAGGCTTATTCCCAAAATAAACGCCTCCTTATAATCAACTCTCACTCCTTCTTAGTTTTTTATATACAATTATATTTTAGTTTTTTTATGTATAATTATATTTTAGGTGTTAAATGACTATTTCTAATATACTACCAAAAATTTACTATATAAAATCCCTTTATAAAATTAAACACGAGGGACGTGGAACCCAATAAGGGCATATTTAGATAAGTCACGACTTTATTTCGAAATAATAAGACCTTTTCAAAATATACAATCTCAAGAATAAGGTTGTCACATTATTGATTCGGGCTTATATCGCTATTTATAATACTTATTATTTATTTTTTATAGTAGGTTCGGTAATTTCGAAGGTCTGGAAAGTCTCCATTGAGACTCGAACTCGTGTCCTTTAAGGCGTAGACATATTACATTACCACCAGATCATTTCTTGATTCTCACTCTTCTATTATTATACTTATATATCTATTTTACCTTAACAAAAAATACTTTTTATGTTAATATAAAGGCATAATTGCTATTGCAAAAATGGTAGAATATGACTGAAATTGAAAAATCCGTAGGGACAAAAGTGTGAAAAGAAATAGTGCATCCAAGTTGGTGACACAGCAATTAACTTGAAAGGGATATTTTAGGACAATGATCCTCTCCTGTAGTTCTTGGGAGAATTTCAAAATCTAATCTCACAGATTATATATTTGATTAATGATTCACATATCTTCTAAATTTCATTAAAAATAAGGATATTTGCTTTTTTATCTTAATGATCAAAGGTCTGGTCAACATTTAAGAACGTAAATCTCAAATTAACAAAACCGAAATTTTGATTATTAAGATAAAATAATAATATCCTTGAATTTGAGCGAAATTTGAAAGATACGTAAAATGTTAGTCTAGGATATAATTCGTAAGATTGGATCTTGAAAATCGAAATTATATAAAAAAAGAAATCTGGTCTACTTATGCACCTAACTCTTTTGTGGAGGGTTATTACTTCCACGCCTTTGTTGTGATTTCGAGATGGATCCCGACAATCGGATTGGCGTCGTTTCCGATGGCGCTTCTAATTAACATGCTCTTTATTTCCCGAGGAAATGTCAACGCAAGAGACAATTTCCCTATTCTTCTTCTAGTGGTTTGTAAGCCACAAAACTCTTCGGCTACCGTTTCCATGGTAGGGATTCGAAACCGGTTGGATACGGATACGGATATAGATATTATCGTATCCTTATTCATTTTTTAATACGGATGCGGATACGGGTATTGACGGATATTAAAACTATCTTACTATATTCTTAAAAAGCGGATACAGATGTAAAACGGATGTTGATCGCACACGAGTAATGTTATAAATACTCATTAGAATCGATTTAAATATATAAGAATTGGATGGAAAACACATGTTATTAATTTACTAAATGTGTTTGTACCATAAAAACTATAGAAATATGGTAAAAGAAGGTATAGAAATATGTTATATAGGGTTAAAAATAAATCTATGACTACATTATATACGAAAATGAATATACGGATACGGATACGGATGCTTGCACATCCATTTTAAAACGGATATGGATACGAATGTCAAAATCTATATAAAATGGATACGGTGACGGATCGGATACGGATATATCCATATCCGTTTGCATCCCTATTCCATCACCATTCGAATGTAGTAGTAGTAGTAATAGTAGTAGTAGTAGTAATAATAATAGGAAAGGGAGCCTACTTTGTGAAGTAGATAACTTCACCTACTTCACATCCATTTTTCGCATTTTTTTTAAAATGTCACCGTGGATTTTCATAATTATATCCCTCTAATATGTCATTCAAATTTCGTAGACCCCTACAACTTCCATCAAGAACATATAAAATACAACAGATCTGTGACCGTTAAAAAATGATTGTATGTATGGAGATATGAATACATGTTTTTATATGTAATCGAAAACTGAATCAGAACCTTATTGTAAATACCTATTGGGGATTTAATCATATCTAATCAAACCGATTAAATCGGACAATAACGACATCATTCTAAATATTTTTATTTATACTTGCATATTGAACGAGTAAAAGAAAGAAGTTATACTAAGATTTGCAGATATAATGATCCATTTACACTGTTCAAATCACTCCACACGTCATATATACAACAAATCTACGTAAATACGATTGTATCCGAACTAAATCAGCATCAGTACATATCTTAAATAGAATAATAGACGAAACTGATTTACCAATTAAAATTTGAATAGAAATCATGAAAAAAAATATGTATAGCTCATGATACAAACATTTTGTATAACTCCCCGAAAAGGGAAAATCCACGTGAAGTGATTGGACAAATTGTATGCGCTAATTGAATTTAGCTAATAAACTCGTGGATATTGAAGTTTCACATGATATACTTTCTGATATTGTATCTGAAGTTGTTGTTAGAATCCCTTATGATATGCAATTGAAACAAGTTCTCGCTGATGGTAAAAAAGAAGGTTTGAATATATGGAGATGTTCTTATTTTACTCGAGTTATCTTTTCGGAGTTATCATCCCACTAAAAATATTCCTGTGATGGGTCATGTTCCTAGTAAAAAATATACTGAAATTGTCTTTCCGATTCCTTCTTCAGATCCTGCTATGAAAAAAGATGTTCATTTCTTAAAATATCCGATATGTAGGTGGGAACATAGGAAGGGAACAGATTTATCCCTATGGAAGAAAAAGTAACAATACAAACTCCATATCTAGAAATACCGCCTGTACAGTGCATGTCAATTGCATCATGCACTGTAATGAGTTATCTTATTTGCTATGAATTATGGTAAAAAAAATTAATTACATATTATTTCTTTTGCATTGAACTTTTGATTTTTCTTAGAAAAAGATCAAGTTCAGTCATTGTTAAAAGCTAAGGATAATCAACCATGCAACCGTGCATGTGCAGGCAAGGGATTTTAAACGTACACAAAATCGAAATAGTAGCGGTTTAAAGAGTGTTCATGTGCAAAAGGGAGATTAAAACTTAAATCTTTGAGAAAAGAAAGCCCCCTTTGAGGGGAATGGCTTGGCCCCTCCAAGCCTTCTAATTTCCCAACAATATATAGCAAGTATTGTAACGTCCTCTTAGGTCCTCGATCTATTATTGAGGAAAACTGTCCATGACAACTTGTTGGGTTCGGGCCCAATTGAATCCGTTGACAATCACCCAAAATGCTTAAGCCCAAGTTGTCAAGTAGTAATCCCCGCCACTTATAAACAACACCCGCACTTCGTGAGTTTTAGGTATGTCACTATGTTTGGGGTTGGGGTGTTACAAGTATGCAACCTTTTACTACTATAAAAGGTTCAAAATTAATATATTACTTAGATATCTTCGATATCAACATATAACATAGAATTGTTAAAATCAATTATATGCTAGCGTATATACATATAAAGATAAATATCTTACCCTTGATGGAAACAATAAATATGGATACGAATTTAGGAATGGATATGAGTATTAACAAATTTGAAAAATATGGTCCATATCCTTTAAAATGAGATCCAGATTTGTACACTATAATGAAATGAATCTACAACAACGATTTTTTTAAAATCCATCACCATATCGTCAATTGTTGAATATAGAATGATGATACTATTTGTTACAAAATTATTTTGTGTACTTCAATGTAGTGGTGAACTTATCTGTTGTTATATGATCAACAAGGTGTATATAGAGACATTTATTACATTTCTATTTGTAAAATTTTAGCTAATCATTGTTAATTTTTTAGTTTAAATTTCAATGATGAGCAGATAAAATTTTGAAAAAAAATTGTGAAAAAGTTTTGATATAAGAATATTCACTAATGATATACATGTTCATTTCAAACGTAAAACACACTTTTACAATGGATAATATCATCATTATATATTTAACGACAGTGATGTATTTTAAAAAAATATTGTAAAATTATTTCGTTGTACCGATAAAAAAGATATGGAGCAGATTTGGATAATGTTAGAAATAAATTATAGATAATCTTTTTAAATGCATTATATGACTTATACTTTATAAAAATATACTGAATATATTTTTTATGTAATAATTGCATCAAATTTGGTAAACAAAGGTATTGAATTTTCTTACGTTTAGTAAAAAGAAAACATATATATATATATATGTATATTGATAACTGTGGATATCAAAGTTATATTAATATCTATTTTAAAAAAATGGATACGAATGTCGAAATCTGTATAAATTAGATATCGGGGCGATTAGATGCTTATATAAACATATCTCTTTGCATCCCTAGTTACTATATATTTATCTATTTTAATATATCAATATTCATGCATAGGGGTCTTTTCAAATAAGACTTGGTCCTTGCATCCTTAAGGAAGGCCAACGATCCTAAGCGTTAGATTCAAATCTAACAGTATCATCAATTTATTTGCTCTAAAGGGCATTTTGGTCATCAACTTTCGCATTAATTATGCATGCCAATTAATATTCAAAAATATTATATTTAATTATTTTTATTTTTGGTATTTTTTGCAATACCATATTTATAAAAAAATATCCAATTTTGTACTGGTCGACATTATGTCGGGTATTGTTTGTATCCTAAGGTGTTTTTTTGTAGAATCTACGGTTCCCTTGGTAACGATTGTATGTTTTTTGTATTTATTGTGGTTCTTTTAAAATTAATCAGCCATTTGTAAATTCTGTATGCTTCTTTGTAGAATATAATTCATATTAGCAATTAATGCATAGTTATTTGTAATGATTGTATGGTTCTTTTTAGAATAAAATTTTTATGGTTCTTTGTAAAACGCAGTAGTCATTCACGCTCAATCGATGAGTAAAATAAAATCGAAATATATATAATATTTTGTTTCTTTTAATACGTAGTCATTTATATTAACAATTAATGCATGACTATTTGTTTCTTTTGTCAACGGCTAGAGGTCATCGTCCAGGGATTTGAACCATATATATGAGTATTTTTCTGAAGCAACTGGGAGAATATCCTTGTAGCCTCTACAAACCAGATAGTCGAGTGTTTGCCTCTTCCATGTTCATTCATCACACCCCTAAAATAATTTGTACTTGATATCTTAGATTTTTAGGGTTTTCTGTGTTCCGCAATATTGATAGCTGCTTAGCAATGGATTTTTGATTTTTTTTTAAGATCGACGATTCTTCAACCATCTTGGTTCCGGTTGACTGTGTTGCCATTCCAAATTATTATTTTCCACTAATCTTACCTATCTTATGGACTACAAGAGCTGGAATTAGGATATATTAAGCATTAGTATAAGAAGGATCTTGGGATAAGATGGGTAAGATTAGTGAAAAATAATAATTTCTAACAAACGCAGGGCATGTCCTTGAAATTACCCATCACGCGCCTTGCACACGTGAGGCCTCTGCTAGTGCAAGGGCACTGCTTCCACGTGGCGTGAAGCTGTGCCTCCCCCTCAGACGGTCCTCCTCCTACTGCAGAGCTTGAGTGGAGCTCCATTGATGGCGAGATTCCTCCACCTCGCTCTCGTGGTCTGCTATCGAATAGAAATCCCTCTAATCAGAATCAGGTTATAAAAACTTGATTTCAATTACTTCCTAAGTAATTAATTCAATGGTGCTTCCTTTGCTTTGCTGAGACTCCTTAAGTGGGTCACCTTGATTATGATCTTCTTTCCCTTCTCACTCTCTGGAGAATATCAGAAAATATTTTCTTGATCAAACAAGGTCTACCAACCTGGGTTGCTTAAGAACAATCAGTTTAAACCTCTCTTTGATTGTGATCTACTGGATTTTTTTGAAGATGTCATTTCCCCAAGGAGCAGAATAAATCTTCTTAAGGATTCATAAAAGATTACAACTCTATCCGCCCACCCTTACCCATTGTTGTCTCTTGTTATGGAGGTGATACCTCCATCATTGTATATGTGACCGAAATAGAAGACCCAATACCCAATTTCTCCAAGGACATTAGATGGAACACAGCTCTAGTTCGATTACTAACAGTAACAGGGGACTAACCCCTTTAGAAATTCAGATCCTTTCCATAAACACCATCCCAATTATCCCATGTCTCGAGGCAACATATAACCTGGTTATGTATTCTTACACAGATTTGCAATCGAATCTAGAAGACTTGCACGTTGGGACTCTGCTTCTTCATCCCCACTGATCGATACAACCAAAGATCTATGTAAAATAATGTTGGATCACAACCAGATCGCGGACGTTGAAGATATACTCGTTTTTTAATTGATTCATCTTAAGATGCATAAGCCAACGGATAATTACGTCACACATCACCTAAATGCGAAGTTATAAATACCATTAGGCCGATAAACCCGAAGAACTGGATGTGCTAAATCTACCTGAGCAGTAAATAATCTTAATTACGTCATATTTAAGCATGAATCAATCTTGGTAAATAGGAAATCGAGGAAAAACAGAGGTAGTGTAATCTTTTCTTTTTGCGATTTGGATTTTTAAAATCCAACCTTATGAACTATATTTTTAAGATTTTGAATGAAATTTAAGATGCGTAGAGCAATAGGAGATGATGTAACGAATAAAGTTAGGATTTTCAAAATCTAAATCGAGAAAAAAATACAGCACCTTTAATATCCATTACAGAGCCATTCCCGAAAACAGAGGGCGAAAGAGAAAGAAAACTAGTGGCCGAGGTTCAATTCCCGCAGAACTAGATATGTATATGGTTTGAATAACATGAGCGTGGGCGGAGGGGGGGTGGTGGCAGGATGACCCCCTCATGGTGCCACCGCTCTTGCCAACTTATATGAATATTATCACTAACCATAGTCTTAGTGCCACATAGAGACCCCTCCTCTGCCTCCAGTGGCCCGACCCTGCGGCACCACGATCACCGTCGGATGATAGATCCCTCCTCCCACTCACGACTGCCCATCACTTGGAATCTATATATTGATTCCACCTCTCCATCCATATCCTTCAACTCTACCTCCTCCAACCATCACCATTGCTCCGCTTGAAGCTCGATCACCAGCTAATACCTTAGTGCAATGGACGCCAACCCCGCTTGTGGAGGGAGGAGGTGTGGTGGACTTATGGACGGTGTATCCCTTCCTCCATTCCTGAGTAAGACATACGACATGGTCGACGACCCCTCCACCGATGGTATCGTGTCTTGGGGACCCCTTAGCAACAGCTTTGTGGTGTGGAATCCACCGGAGTTCGCGAGGGACCTCCTCCCAAAGCACTTCAAGCACAACAACTTCTCCAGCTTCGTGCGCCAACTCAATACTTATGTACGTGCTTGTATATATATCGGAATTTCCAATAAGATAATACCTCTTTTCACTCTCGTTTACTCATGAGTAATTGAATTGTTTGTCAACAGGGCTTCAGGAAGGTCGATCCGGATCGGTGGGAGTTCGCGAATGAAGGATTTGTGCGAGGACAGAAGCATCTTCTTAAAACCATCAACAGGCGAAAACCTTCCTCTCAGGTACCTCAACAGTCCAACAACGTCATGGGAAATACCAACCAGCAAGGCGGCCTTCCGCTGCCGCACCAACACCAGCAGCAGCAACAGCTGCAACAGCAACAGCTGCAACAGCAGCAGCAGCAGCAGCAGCAGCAGATGAATGCCACCTCAATAGGAGGCAGTGCATGTGTGGAGCTTGGCAAGTTTGGCATCGATGAGGAGATCGATTGTCTCAAGCGCGACAAGACCGTCCTCATGACGGAGCTTGTCCGCCTCCGCCAACAGCAACAGACCACCGATTCCCAGCTCCATGTGATGGGTCGACGTCTTCAGGTAAACTTACATGCAAACCAACTATTACCTCGTGGCCTCGTTATCTGTATCCATATCTAACCGTTTTGGAATTTAATCTGCAGGGCATGGAGCAACGCCAGCAGCAGATGATGTCCTTCCTGGCGAAGGCCATGCAGAGTCGCGAGTTCCTCACGCAGCTCACGAAGAAGAACGACAAGAACCGCCGCATAGTCAACGTGAAGAAGAAGCGCAGGATCCCCACCGATGGCGGGACGCTCGAGATCGAAAGCAATCAGGTCCCAATGGCGATGTCCAACGATTCCAACCCCGACGGGCAGATCGTCCGCTACCGCCCACAGATGAACTGCTCCGCAAAATCGAAGCTGATGCAAGTCCTCGGCATGGATGGCGGGGACTGCAGCCCTGAGGACTCTGGTTCCGGCATCTTGGACGCTCTGAGCTCGGCTTCCGAGAGCGAGGACCCATTAGTGGAGGAGCAGGCCTCTCTTGGGGGGGACGCGTGCTACACGCAGGATCTCGTCGGCTTCCCACCAGCACAACCTCCTCCTCCGGTGATCCCTGAGATCCACCAGGCTCCGATAGGAGTTGCAGACATACCATTTATGATTCCTGAAGCCATGTCTGCAGCTTCCCAATCATTCCCACCGATGATGGCTGATATCTCCGACATGGTGGCACCGATGCCGCAGATGGTGATGGGTGGTGGGCAGATGGATCAAGCGGCGGCCATGGGCATGGGCATGAGAGCTACGAGGGCTCCGACGGAGGCGGAGATCGGTGCGATGGTGGACGAGAGCCCGAGTCTGGTGGGGATCAACGACGAGTTCTGGGAGCAGTTCTTCGCGGGGATACCGGCGACGGGAAAGGGCGACGAGATCGACTCGGTGATACTGGAGAGCATAAGGGGAATAAGGCCGGAGCTGCAGGCGAGCTGGGAGCGGGCGAGGAACATGGACACCCTGGCGGACAAGCTTGGTCTCCTCTCCTCCTAATTATTCCCAAGGACTTGGGATGGTAGTAGCCTGTGCTTGCACTTGGAGCGGCCGGCGACAGCTCTCTCCCTCTCTCTCTATCTATCTGTTCATGCTAATAATCTGGTATCGTGATCCACCATGCATGTTGTTTAGGCTAAGTTTTGATTTGATTTTTATATGTTGGGGTTGGCTTTGTGTTCGTATTTTCCCTTCTTCTCCATCCTGCACTGGATCCTCGACCGGTGTTAAGCTTGATTTACTCGTGTACTTTATGATTATGTAAGCTTTAGTGGAAAAACGGAAACCGTTGTCTCACTGCTTCTTCATGCATGCTTTCACGTTGTATTTGAAGGAAGGCTGTCAAATATTCTTAAGTTCAGATTTTATTGGTTGAAACGACTAATATTTGGTCTGAAAAAGAACGAGCTGAATCCGAACAGAGTTTTATATTTTATTCGCTCATGTTCGATTTTCTGAAGGTTTGACTGAGTTTATGGTAAATTAAAAAAAATCTGACTGTAGGTCAACTAGAGGCCTCGTTTTTCAAATGCTCAACTTTGGGTTTAACGTCGATATATGAGGCTCGTTGAAGCTTGTGGAAGTCTGCGTTTGAAACAAAAATAAATTTCGGCTCCTCTTTGTTACATTTACATATGAAAAATGGTCCCAAATTTGTCAGCACCATTGTTTGCAGGATATGATCGCTAGAAAGTTCAAACTAAACTTCAAATAAGATGGACCACTCACATGTTTATCCAAGTTTCCTTCCTGTGATGCAAACAATGAAAAAAAAGATATTTATACCCATAACTTTGAGTCGTTTCGTAATCACCTCAAGAATCCTCAATAATCACGAATTACACCAAGGATCTTGAATAAGTATTCCGTTTTACACCCATAACCTTCCGTTAGCTTTGATCATTAACTCAATCTGAGTAATGAGTTAATCTAACCAATCCTAGACCTAACAACTGAAGTTAATTAAAAAAACAAAAAAATCCCACCTCTACTTTCTTCGTTCTCCAGCATCTCCCCCCTCCCTTCTTCCTCCTCCCACCTGCCCCATCCCGCTGACCATCTCCCCCTCTCCTTCATGCTCCATCTCCCCTACCTTCACCGACTACCTCCCCTCCCCTTCTTCCTTCTCCAGTTCTCCCCATCTCATCGACTACCTCCCCCTCTACTTCTTCCTCCTCCAACTGATCCCCCACCCCAGCCGACCATCTCCCCTCCCCTTCTTCCTCCTCCAGTTCGCTCCGCCCCGCTGACTACCTTCCCCTCTCCTTATTCCTCTTCCGGCTCCCCCACACATGTTGACTACCACTACAAAAAAGGCGGGATTGGCGTGCACATAAAAGCTCGTTATGTGCACGCCTAGTGCCCGCCATGTGCACGTCCGAAAGGTGGGCAAGCACATGTGCTCGTTCAGGGCCTGCTCGCTTTTGTGAGAGTCGCCCCGACTGGTGGGCGAGCACATCGGGACGCTAGGTGCTCGCCCTCTCGTTGGCGGGCACATATGTGCTCGCCGATGTGATCGTCTCCTTTATAAATTGCGATTACCCATGGAGCACCTGGCGAGCACATGTGCTCGCCCAAACTGGTTTCCAGGAAAAAATATACATGTTCGACAGGGTTTTGACGCCCCGTTGAACCTGTATAGCCTGCCAATAAACCACTGCAGGTACTTATAAAAGCTCCCTAAGGGTATATATATTATAGCAGTTCGTTGACTAGGATAACTAGCACTAACAATTGAAAGTCACGCAATATACATGAATTCAGAAATAAACAATCTAATTTAACATCTAAATATTACAAAAAAGTCAAAGCCAACAAAGTTCATATAAATTAAAAGATGTGCTAATAGTTTAAAAAAATAAAGGTCCAAACCAACAAAAATTTACTTCTTCTTTGATCTAAACAATTTAGACATTAGACCCTGCTTTGATTTCTTTTTTTTCCTTCTCCTTTTCTTTGAACCTCGCATACATGCGTGCCTCTTCTTCAGGGTCGTTCTCCTCCTCCTCTTCGTCATCAGATTCAATCTCTTCAGGTTGAGATGCACGCCCTTGCGACCTATATTATATATGGAAGATATATATCTATTACATGCATTTTGTAGATATAGAAATTTAAAGTTATTACTCATTCTATAAGAAGAATACTTACATGTACGTCGTGAACTCCTCTCGGAGCTTCGTCACCTGCTCCACCATCATCGCCATCTGCGACTCCATTGGAACTGATGATTGGGACGGATGTGGTTGCGTGTACGATGACTGAGAGTATGCAGAATAGGAGTGACGATGTTCCTCCACATAATATGGAGGAAGACCACCAAACGTCTGCTTCCTGTTTGCCACAACGTCCCTCTCCTCTAACTCCTTATAAGTTTTTCAATTTTTAATATAAAATTATATATTAGAAATGAGTATAGTAAGATAATATTTATCCATATATACCTGCTTGCAGATCGTTTTATCAAATGGTGGTTGCTTTCCAGTTGGATCGACACCCCATTTTTCTGCAGATAGTGCCAGATAACGATCCTGAAATACAAAGTTTAATATATATAAATGAGTTATAATATATCATTTAATTGTAAATAAATTGATAGACTTACCAACAATTGCCCTGCTTTAGGAGTGGACCATTACGACTCTCCTTCTGTCCCACTCATATGGGACCTCGACCACCACTCCTGAAAAGAGGGTTCCCTTTCCAACCTAGCTGCTTGAAATTTTTTTAAAATGTAATAACTACATTGCATTATATTAAAGTAGATCTCCAAAAATTAATTTTAAATCGTAATACCATCTCCGCTCTAATCTGATTGTGGCTTTTAGAGCCACTTGTCGACTTAATCCTTTGTTTCTGGCGGTTTGTCCTTCCTGCCGTAGATCTTCTTCCAAACTCATCATCCGCAACGAATGCATCACAGAAGTCCGCCCATCTGGTAGGATTATGTTATGATTATTAATTATTTTAAAAAGTTTATTATAAATTATTTGACAAGTATAATACCTATCCTCCGTACACCATGTTGGTGGGAACCTCTTCATCTCCTCAAAATTCATCTCCTCGCATCCTGTCTTCGCATGCGAGTCTCTCCTTGCCTTGAAAAATGTATCGCTCATTCTCTTTTCTGCCAAACGAATGAAGGCTCTACGATAAGACTCCTTCCCCAGACTTGAGCCACGGCGAAACCTACTCTGAAAATTATAACAAATTATAAGATACAAAAAAACTTGACCAAAAAAAATCTGTATCACTTCTTAGAAATATTTCTTAACAGAAACATGTCAAACAGTCTCTCCTGTTCTGCAGCAGGGATGTGATACCATCTAAATTGCATGGAAGTCAAGTGTGTCTTTATTATGTTGGTTATCTCCTTTGCCACCCTGTTGTTGTTTACAAAATCCCTGCATTTGCTAGAAAATTTAACTTTGATACAATTTATAAAAATTTGGAAAATATTTAAAGATAAAATCTATAAAAATTTTACCTCCCATCAGTCGTAACCTCCAACAAAGGGTGGGACGCCGACGTCTGTCCAACTGTAGTAGGTAAAGGCACGGATGTGCTCAGACATCCAGAAGAAGGAGAGTCAGAACCCATCGATGTCCGTGCTGGTATGGGGACCTGGACTGTGAATCCTGTAGGGGCTGCTGAGGTAAATGGCTCTCCATAGCCTCCTACGTAAAAGGGTGGCGGAGGATAACCAAGTGACCCATAGTATGCTATCACCCGGCGGATCTCGTCGGACTGTGAATCAGGAATAGCATCCGGGGTGGGCTGCCTACTGGAAGAAGGTGTGTCTGAGGAAGATGGACGATTGGATCTATGTGATCAATACGCCCCTCCACGTCCAAAACCTGCCATGACTGTAATAATGATGTATTACATATTTATTACTTAAGATTTTAGTTAATTCGATTATAATTGTGTAATAAAACTTACAACTAATCTTCATCACTTATTTCGGTGGGATTAAAGGATATTTCTTCGTTTTCTGAGTTTTCCGAGTAATCATTTTTGGAGTCAGTATCATCTTGTAAGTCAACACAGAAAACTTCATTATCAACCAATCGAATCGATTCGATAATTGGGACTTCTTCTGTTAAGTTTATTCTTTCATTTGTCGGTGTGAATGCTTCATCTATGTCATCTTCCTGATTAGTGTAATCATTAGAGATATAAGCTCGAGAATTTATCTTCACAACAGTTACTCTTTCTCTTCTTTGATATTTGTGGGAGATAACATACTTGATCTGCTTGAGATGCTAAGACGAATGGTTCAAATCTGCGTATAAATTTTCTTTTCACCACGTCGACAATGTTATTTCTTTTATCGAGTACTACACCTCCATTGGGTTCATACCAATCACACAAGAAAAGAACTACTTTATTCAAGCCTGGTATACTATATTCCACTTCTATTATCTCCTTTAAAATTCCGTAATAATTCAGATGATCTTCCTCATAACAAGATCCGCGAACCATCACTTCATGATTTTAAGTTGTCAAATATTTACCGGAATTTAAGATATGAAAACAATATCCATCACTGTAGGAAGAGTTGTATGATCGGACCTTATAAATAGGGCCTTCTCCAAAATATTTTAAAATATGAGAATAGAAATCACCACCGTCCAACTGTTTTGAGCGGTCTTTAAACCACGTTGGAAATTGATTCCTATAAGTGCTCAGAACTTCGTCATCTGAATACATAAGATTTTCCTCCATAATTTTCTCTCTAAATTCCCTAAAATTGGTAAGAGAAACATAAAAATTACTTGTAATGAATATATACATAAAGTAATTCAAATACTTACTGAACATATGGTGTTATTTCCTCGCAATTGTCTAATACGTATAACTCTACAGCATCCTTCTCTTGTTTCGATAAGAAACGTTCAGTTGCTTTTCCTATTAGATGAGTGGATGGCCGAAATATACTGATACAAGGTTCTTCATCGGAAGAAATTGTCTCATTCCTCCTGCATTTATTGTGGATAGTCTCCACATCTTCTGGAAGATATCTTGCACAGAATGTTGCAACTTCCTCATATATATATATATTGTGAACTTATACATCCTTCAACTTTACTTTTGTTTCGGACCTTTCTTTTAAGAAAGAATATAAATCTATAAGAAAGTAGGTTAAACATTTAGTCCAAATAGTAAAGAATGGAATGAGATTATAATACATTTAATTACCTTTCAAATGGATACATCCAACGATATTTTACCGGTCCTCCAACTTTTGCTTCCCATGGAATGTGAATCATCAGATGCTCCATCGAATCAAAAAATGAAGGCGGAAATATCTTCTCCAGGTTACACATAATCACAGGAATATTTTTTTGAAGATAATCCATCTCCATGCGGTGTATGCGTGACGAGCATAACACTTGGAAAAATATGCTAACATCTGAAAGAGCATCGACAACATTTTTTGGTAACAATCCTCTGAATATTAACGGTAGTAATCTTTCCATAAAACATGGCAGTCATGACTTTTCATTCCCTTAAATGTAAACTTTTTGAAATCGACCAAATTGGAAAATTTTGATACATATCCGTCTGGAAACTTCAATTTACTTGCCCATTCACAAACAAGCTTAACTTGATTTCCATCTAAGGTATACTTTGCTTTGGGAACTTCAACCCTTCTACTATCATGTTCCTTGATATACAATTCTGGCCGATTACATATGATTTGTAAATCACGACGAGACTTTACTGTATCTTTTGATCAACCGGTTACATTCATAACGGTATAGAAGATGTTATCAAACACATTTTTCTCTATATGCATAACATCTAAGTTGTGCCGTATCAGTAACTTACTCCAATATGGTAACTCCCAAAATATACTCTTCTTAATCCAATTATGACTGTCACCAAAACCAGGAAGGTTTTTTGTTTTATCTCCATTTTCTAAGGCTGATTTCTCTAATTGTTCCAAGTATGATAATATCATATCGCCTGTCTTAATTGGTGGAGGATCTGCAAGATCAATTGTGTTCCTTTTAAAAGACTGTTTCTGTCTTCGATATGGATGATTATTTGGAAGAAACCGTCTGTGACAATCAAAAAAATATGGTTTCTGATCGTGTTGAAGCTGGAATGATTTAGTACTCTCCATACAATATGGACAACTTTTACGTCCATGCGTACTCCATCCAGATAACAACCATATGCTGGGAAGTCATTTATCGTCCAAAGCAGAGTTACTTTCATGTTAAATGTTTGACTCTTATTAGCATCATATGTATCAACTCCATCGACCCATAACATTTTCAACTCCTCGATAAGAGGACGTAAATAAACATCAATGTACTTTCCCGGATGTGTAGGTCCCGATACTAACATCGAAAGAAATATAAAATGTCGCTTATTACATAACCATGGGGGTAGATTATATGGCTTGTCATTACTAGCCAACAAGAGTAATCTTTACTTCTTCCATGAGGATTAAACCCGTCTGTACATAAACCTATAACGCAATTCCTCTTTTCATCCTTAAATGTAGGAAAAGCTGATATCAATTCTTTCCAACAATCAGACTCGGATGGATGCTTGATGAAGCCACATTTAATCATCTTTATTCTATCATTTTGGCACTAAAAACCCTAGCAAATGCCTATAAATACCCTTAAATAGAGCATATTAGCATCCATGCATGTGCATTCAGATAGTGTCTAAAATACTATAATTAAGGCCAAAATTATAGAATAAATAAAGAAAAGAAAAAGAATAAAATATTGTAAATATTTTATGACCCGAAACCCCCGAGACCTAGGCATCTTGATGAATAGGTCGACAAGGAATAAAGTAGGGGGAGATAAGGGCCAAAGTACAGATAAAATACCTATACCTTGTATTCATTCTTTATTCATTTTGGGACCCATTTTTGATTTCACTTTTTATACATCAAATAAAGAAACTTTATACATGAAAGTTGTAGATAATTAAATAAAGAAAAATACAAAATTGATTTCACAGAAAAATAATGTACAGATAAAAAGTTATGGTCTGAATAAAAATCCAGAATTCCAACTTCCCAGACCCGTATCTCATAAATGAAAACTCCAAATGTCGCATACTCACCTTTAATTGTATATAGAAGAAAATAAGCTAATTAATGGCGGTGGTTTCGCATTTGGCGTAGCTACTGTTTGAAAGTTGAGTTTTGGGACCCACATTGTACATTGTACCGATTAAAATATTCAATTTATTATTTATTTATTATTTTTACAATTTTATATTTTTATAATATTGTAAATAATACTTATAATAATCATGTACATTAAAATAAGAATAAAAAACCTAAATAAAAACAAAAATAAAATACTTAAAAATAAAGACATAGATACATTACCTGTACATATACCTTTACGAAACATATTTGTATTTTATTAAATATACAAAACATTCCATAAAAATAAAATAAAAATATATTTATGTAGATAAAAGTATTTTATAATTTTATAAAATCATAAACAAAAAAATAATAATATTAAAAATACCTAAATAAAAATAGAATGCTTAAATATATAGATATATATACTATAAAGGGCATAAATGCAAACTTGTAAAAATATATTTCATAAAATCAATTAAAAATCATAATAAAAATACTACATAAAATTTTAAACATTTTTATTCTTTAACCAAAACTTAATTCGGCCTTTTTCTATTTTTTAAACGAATTAAATAAAACATTTTTTTTAATCTTTTTCCTGGTTGGTCCACGTGGACCAACCAGGTGCGGTCTAAAGTTGACCTCGGTCTACTCCCTGACCAAGACCTGCCACCTCTGACGCCCTGATTTTCACCCATTTTCAAGAAATTTTGGCGCCCGATTCTTCCATTTTCTCGGCCGCGAATTCCTTCTTGGAACTTCTTCCCTGATCATCCCTCTTCCACGACGCATCTTCAGATCACGCAAAATCCTCATGATGCGCGCGTGGGATCTGGCTTGAAGGAGACGCCACCATCTTCTACTTAACCGACCCGTCACCTTCAATCCCAGGTTTGAACACCCTTCGGTCCACCCCTCGCGCTTCTTTCGTGCTCCAGAGCTACCTGGAGGTGACAGCTCCGTCGTGTGCTCTTCAGCCAAAGCTTCCGAGGTCGGAGGTGCTTCCACTACCTCCCGCAAAGTCGCCGGTCGAGGTACCCTTCTTCCCTCTGGCCCCGACCATCGAGGGGTCGCTTCGCCTTTTTATTCAGTCCATTAGCTTCCTGTTAATCTTAGCTTCGAAAACCCCCAAAAAATCTGAAGTTCAATCGACTATATCGCCAAATCAAGCACCTTGGCCGGAGCGCACCTCCGGCCGTGCATCTCCATCTCGATCCAAGCATCCCCGAGTCCATCCAAGGGTCCAGGCAGTTTGCCCTGGACCCTTTGACCATTTTTGCAGGTCAAAGCTGAAGTGAAGACACCTGGAGCTCGAGTTTTGAGCTCGCCGGAGCCAACGAAGCCTCCCAGCTCCGCCAGCCACCAGCGAGCACTACGGCAACCGCCGTGGTCTTTTGACGCCTCCAGACGATAGAGGATGACCTGAGGAGGCCGCAGCCCGCTTTTGAAGCTCAATAGCCACCGGAGACGGCCGGAGGAGCTCGGAGAACTTCGCCCAGCCGGAGCTCCGCCGTGTTCTTCCAGCCACCTTCGCCATCGTTGGATCAGGGCGTTCCCTCCAGATCAAGCAGCAGCCGTCTGATCTCCAGCGTTCTCCATCGGCAGATCAACTGTGGAGATCTAATCGCCGCCATCCACGCGAAGCGTCATCGGCCGACCTCAACACGCCACGTGTCAAGTGGCATCTTCCCCGCCGTTCGATCCGCGCCGAGGGTATTTTGCATCTACACCCTCGCGCCTTTTGTACTTAGTATTTAGTATTTAAACTTTCGTCTGTAGCTTAAAAAACTTTGGGATATTTGCACAAAGACCCCCGAACTTTGAGTATTTGCATCCAGGTCCTTCGCCACGTCACCTCACGTGACCAGTACACGTGAAGTGTGGGCATTTTGCACCAGAACCCTCGGTCTTAGTTGTATTTTGTTTTAGTATCAGAACTGTGACATTATGTGTTAAATTTTTTGGATATTTTGCAAGCAAATCCCCAGGGTTTTGGATTATTACATTCTAGTCCTCGCCAGGCGCGTGCAAGTCACGCGCCCTGGTGGGAAAATTGTTAGGACACCCAAGCGGGTTTTGTAATTGGATTTTGGTGCTAAAAATTGAATATTCAGTTCAAGCTTTTGTGGAAATTTGCATGTATGCCCCTGGATGTTTTCTAAATTGCATAAATACCCCTGCCAGGACTGTTTAATGTTTGGATGCTTGTTGTTATTATTTAAAATATCACTTTAAGTCCAAAAATTCCACAAAAATAGGTTTAAGCTCCTGGTATCTTGTCCTTGCACGCCATATTTTCACATTGCATTTTTATTGCATTTTCACATTTATTAAAAATAAAAAACATGCATGTATTTCACTGTGTGCATTAGAAAAACCATAAAAATTATAAAAACGTTTTGAAAAATTCCAAAAAAATTACCTAGTGTCTATTTTACCCTATTTTAGTGTCAGTCCAAAAACCACTAAAAATCTCAAAAGAAAAACCTTAAAAATTCGAAAAAGACTCAAAAACTTCCAAAAAATTCTAAAAATCAAGAAAAACTCCAAAAAATACAAACTCAGCTCCTGTTTGTTGTATACTTCAGTAGCTTTATTGAAAATTAGTGTGAAAACTTTTAAGTACTGGTTGCTATTTTTAAATCCCATTTTACTCACAGCCAGCCCTTGTTTCACTGTTTTGAGTTATTTCAGTAATTAAAAATACCAAAAACACCTTGAAAAATCCCCAAAAATCACAAAAATAGTTGGAAAATCCTAAAAATACCAAAAAGATTTTATTTCTGAATTTTTGGATATTTTTGCACAGTTTTATAAATATTTTATCTTGTCTTGTATTACATTGTTTATAAATTCCAATATTGAAAAAAAATATATAAAATATAAAATATAAAAATCAGGAAATTAAAAATCAAAATACAAAATTAAAAATTAAATAAAAATAAAAAAAATTAAAAATTAAAAACCCACAAAAACATCTTTGCTTGCTTGCTTAGTGTAGACACATCACACACATTCACTTGAGCACATTGTTGTGAATTACCCTGCTTGCTCCCTGTGTTCGAACTCTCTGCATACTTGACACTATACACCATTTGTGCAGAGTTAAAATAAATTTTAACTCCACATTTATTTCTATTTCTGTGATCTGTAGTGTGGGTTAATTGTTGATTAAATCCAGATTTTGATTGGTCGACACTTCGACTGTGTTCCCGCCTTGTGTTGGAACACAAGACCGATTGATTTCTGTGTTTATCAAATGGCGCCGTTGCCGGGGAGCAACAACGAATAGTTTACATTTGTGTTTGCTTGTGATTGCTGTTTACCATAGCTTATCTCTCTTGCATTTCTGATACATTTATTGATTGAGCTATTCTGACCACCATTTCTTGTCTTCTTGCGAGGGACCGCGCGCCGAGGGGGTGGATCTCTTAGGTGAACCGGAGCAACCTTGGGAAGCAGAGCCGGCTATTCTTTATCCAAGCCGGCAGGAGAGAGCAGGAGGATTGAGAGAGAGTGATTAGATTAGTTGCACTTTATTTCAGTGAGAGAGTGACTTATTAACTTGTAATAATACAGGTACACTTGGACTTTTGGACACTCCGGGCCTAATTTCCAAGTGTTTGTTCACTTGGAGGCTCACCGCGGTTTTGTGTTTTTCGCGGTTTTCTCGCCTTCATTTATATTTGTTTCACGAGGATTTAGCCCCTAGACATAGGAATTTTTGTTGACTGTGACGAACTGAGAAGCTAAGGTCCAATCCCTAATATCTTGCCTGCACCTATAGGACGTAATTGGACTTGGCTAAAAATCAATTGAAAAAGCTATTTGACGTGGAGTAGAGGCCACGTGCCGCGAGCCCACCCTATTAAGCGCTACTCCTGAACTCGATGTGTCGAGAAGAGGAGGGGTGAGCCTAGACCGGACTCCGGACTCTTTTCTTTGTCATAGCTACTTGTTCTTCACGTTAATAGAAGTTGCTCATCTTAGGACGATTTCCTCGTGCATGCATATAGGTAGTTTAAATTATTGTCTTTAAATTATGCGCGGATCACTTTGCATGTAGAGTGCTGGCGACAAGGTACGCATTTCTATCCATGCATGCATTCATAGATTTTGACCGCGCATCGGCTTTTCCGCTTTCCTCCCCCAGTTTTATTGGACTTAATAACAAGGAAATTGGAAAATTCGTTAGACGATGTTTGCTTAGAAAAACACATAAAAAGTGAAAACAATAAAAATTGGGACTGCTAATGCAAACTCGACCTTAAAACTCATCCCACCAAAAATTTTGTTTTGGGAGAGTAATCCCCTCGTTGTTTGATTTATCTGCTGCGAGAGAGTGACTCAACACTAGGATAGAGCCACATCTGAAATTTTGGTTGACTACTGGTCGTGGTTAGTCGTTCTCCAGTGAGGATCTCTCCAGTAACCGGTAAAGCGGACCGCGATGTCCTTAACAGATTGAATTAGCGGGAGCAACCGGGTTACGGTCCGCAATTCATACTGGCTGGGAAAGATCTGACA